>JBAMJV010005018.1:0-103285 GCA_037951105.1 Echinarachnius parma
TAGGTAAACAGTGTTCGTTTTCTTTCAAACTTTCACAAATCTTTCAATTGTATTTTACAATGATATTGATATAGGATTGAAGTCTCAAATGTCATTTTGTGCAATATCTGACACTTTACAGGTATCACTTTAAGATGCATCCGTGTACAGAACATTCTGTAGTCAAAATACACATTCATATTGGCTAGAACTACCGTGATGGCCAATGGCAGCTCTCAAGGATATCCCCAATATCCCCAAGGATATCCCCAATATCCACAAGGATACCCCCCCCCCCCCCCAAAAAAAAAGGAAGAAGAGTGGGAAAGAAAAAATCAAATGTATGAGCAAATACTTGTTAATTATAACGTTTAAAAACTAATTCATACATCTATTTTAAAGGGAGTGCCCCTCTTTACCAAAAATGCCAAAATGCTTCAAATTTGGTACAGATCTGCATAATACTTGTAATATGCTGCGTATGAAATTTCATAGCCGTAGGTGCCATCATTCATAGCGATCACTGCTGTTGTGCAGATCTCTCTCGTTGTGCAGATCTCTCTCGTTGGTGGCGCTTTCTATCACCATTCATACCTCAGACAGCGCACCAACAGCGAACGTAGAGGGAGCTAGACAGATTATTGTGAGGTTCAGTTATTAAACCGTCGTCCAACATTTTATTAATCTATAGGTAATAACAAAAATCATAAAATTCATATCTCCACCAAAATACACTGTCAAGTCATAATCTTTTCAGAATACATTTTAAAAATCATGATCTATAATATTTGAGGGTAATATGGCAACTTATATTTTTTGGCTTGCAAAAGAGTGGCAGTCCTTTAAAGTAACAAATTATCTCAGTTTATTGTGTAACTTGCGTATCGTACGTCTGGGGTTGGTTTTTCTGTACCGCTCCCTCGGGACTCATTGTTGGCTGTAAGCTATGATGTTGGATCATACATAATGTGGCATATGCTTTATGTTTGTATGCACAGATTGTACCATTCCAAGTATATAAATGCAAAATCTTCCCCGTAGGAGGGGGATACCCCCTCCCAACCCCCCCCCCCCCCCCCCCCCCCCCCCCCCCCCCCCCCCCCCCCCCCCATCTGGCTCGGCCCCAGCCCTCGGTCGCTTCGCTCCCTCGGGACTCATTTTTGGCTGTAAGCTATGTTGTGGATCATACATAATGTGGCATATTGTTTATGTTTTTTATGCACCAGATTGCACCAATTCAAGTATATAAATGCAAAATCTTCCCCGTGGGAGGGGGATACCCCCTCCCAAACCCTCCCCCTCTGGCTCTGCCCAGCCGGGGGATAGGGGATATATCCCCCACTTTTTGATGCGGGGGTGGCCTATACAAGACTAACAATCCCCGCTTTTTTAAGAAGTTAATTCTTGTAAAAATCTTACAAAATGCATAACAACAATGATAAGGACAATAATGACCATACTTATAAAGTGATATTTTTCAAAAGATTTCTCCACGTGGGAGGGGGCAAACCCCCTCCCCCAAGTATAGACATGCACGGACGATGTGAGCGTATTTCTGGTGTGTGTGTGTAGGTTCGATGGTGTTTGTATACTATATAGCGGTTTTATCATGAGGGAGATGATTTAAGTAATTTCTTTAATTTAGTATTATCAAATTTCTTTCCAAGGTATGCACCAGATTGCATTATTTCGAGCCAAAATTTGCAAAAGCTCCCTACCATGGGAGGGGGACAAGCCCCCTCCCACACCTTCCCCCCTATGGATAGTCATAACCATGTACAAACTCAGTGCAGTGAGTTAGTGAATATCACGGCCATATAACATCCATTCAACTTGAAATGTTCACACATTACTCAGTGAACATATCAGATCACAACAGTACACGCTGCATCAACCATCATAGGCGCCGGAAGTGGGGGGGGGGGGGGGGGCAGAGTGGCGGCGCCCCCATTAAAAAAGTGGGGGGCAAAACGCATTTTTGCCCCCAAAATAAATCAAATACAAAAAGAAGAGTAGGAAAGAAAAACTAATGTATACATCCATTTTAAGTTTTCGCTGCGCGCTTCGCGTGCGAACAGATTATCTCAGTTTGTTGTGTAACTTGCCTATGGTATTGGGTGAATACTATTTCTGTTCCGGGCCACGTAGTCCCGGAGGGGGGGGGGGGGGGGGGGGCACTCGAATTATTTTTTGACGGGGGTGTGCCTCACGGAACTCTGAAATAGGGGTCTGAAGAGCGACTGCAAGCACAAAATATAGCGTCTTTGTAGCTACAAAAACCCTGAAACGGGAGTTAAGGAGTCTAAGGTGCAGACTAAAACTACAAAATACATGGACTTGGAGCTACCAAAGACCTATGGAAGCCGTCAAATGGTGGTCCAAGGAGCTGACTAGAAGAAGAATAATGGAATTGGCGCTACTCAACTACCTATCCAAGTCATTCCGGGGGTCTATGGAGCGGCAATTTGTGAAAATCGGGTACCTTGAGAGCAGCAATCGGGTTTGAAAACGGGGGTCTTGTAAGCGGCACATACCCGTCTTACATTATACATGAGTCTCCCCTCCCCCCCCCCCCCCCCCCGGGCACGTAGTTCCGTGTAGGCTGGCATTGCTCTTGCTGCTTGTGTGACGTGCACCAAATCGCACCATTTCAAGTATATAAATGCAAAATTTTCCCCGTGGGAGGGGGATACCCGCTCCCAAACCCTCCCTCTCTGGCTCTGCCCAGCCCTCGGTCGCTTCGCTCCCTCGGAACTCATTCTTGTCTGTAGGCTATGTTGTTGGATCATACATAATGTGGCATATGGTTTATGTTGAATCTGTGTATGACACTAAATACAATATTTTTGTTTATATTATACCTCACATCGAGAATCCTGCAATCTGATTGGTTAAACGAGCGGGCCTCTTTTTCAATACGCCCGCTCAGAAAACAAACAAAATTAATAAAAACAAAACAAACAAAGCGGACTCGGACGATCATATTGATTTTTTTGCCCGCTCAGCAAACAAACAAAATAAATAAAAACAAAACAAACAAAGCGGACTTCGGCCGATCATATTGATTTTTTGCCCGCATAGTTCTACGAAGAAAAAATTGCAAAAGTGATTTTAAAAAAGTTGGAAAATGCTTCGTTTTGTAAATTATCTGTTCTGTAGTAAATAAATCTTAGCAGTTTCGTAAATTATATGGTATGTGGTTTGATATTGGTAAGTTTTGGAATATTTGTTTGATAATTCTCACTTTTACAGGAAAATTTTCGGCAATTTCAAATCGACATTTGATCTGCTGAGCTGCAGAGTAAAATTCAGTGAAGTGAGTGCAGTAGTGATGATTAATTTGGTAAATTCCTAATAAATTCACACTCTAGAGAGTAGATAGACTTGGTTACTAATTGTGGCAAGTCTGTTTTCAATGATCCAGCAAAATAAAACAATCCGTGGTTGAGCTCGTTTTATAAAACAAATAATACTACGGTCTTGTTATCGTGCGTCATGTAAATGCATCACACTCTCGGCTATGTTAGCTGTGAGTTGTGCACTCGGCTTACGCCTTGTGCGCAACGCACAGCTAACATAGCCTCGCGTGCGATGCATTTACACAACGCACTCTAGACCGTGTATTATTTGTATAGAAACCCATAGAAAACTCATAGGAAACCTATAGGATTGTCCTATGGGTTTCTATGGGAATTTCGACTTGTGACAACTACTACTATACTACTTCTACTACTACTACTACTACTACTACTACTACTACTACTACTACTACTACTACTACTACTACTACTACTACTACTACTACTACTACTACTACTACTACTACTGCTACTACTGCTACTACTACTACTACTACTACTACTACTACCTTTATCCACTACGATCTACTATACCGGGTGGCCCCCCCAAAAAACCGAACGGGGCACTTCCCAAAATAAAGTAACAAAATGATTATGTCCATTGGATAGAGCCCGGGGGGGGGGGGGGGGCACTCAACTATATTGCTGTACACACGCGCGACCAAAAAACGCGTAAAAAGGGTACTTTTTGCCGATCATGGCGCGTCACGCGCGTGACGCGTTTAGGGTGTCAAAAAGGCCAAAAAGGGTATGTTTGTGGAGTTAAACAAATACGCGTTTAGGGTATCTTTTTCTCCAAACTTGTTTCCCGGACTTGTCTGGAGTTTGCCGGGGATTTTGTGCGACTTCGAATGATTCCAGGGGATTCCAGATCTCGGGAACGTCCCTTGATCGCGCGATCATATCCCCTTGATCGCGCGATCATATCCCCCCGCCCCCCTCCACCATTCCCAGGTCCCCGCTTAACTCTTAAAGTGCCATGGATTTTAATGCTCTATGGCATTTGTGTGTATTGTAACTCACAAAAATGCGAGCCTGGGACTCAAGGAGTTAAAGGGGTAGTACAGTTTTGGTAAGGTTTAAAACCTGGACAGTAACATTATAAACTAATAGTTATAACTCCACCATGCTCGAAAGGTATACAAAATTACAAACGACTAAGATCATATATATTTATTGATATTTCAGCCGTTTCTGGACCGATTTTGACCAAATAAAGTTTATTCTGCCATGTTCTCTCAAATTCGACACTCAGTTTTTTCATTACCTCACAAAAAAATGTGATGTGCAGCGCCCTCTCTACCAAAACTGAACTACCTCTTTAAGCTCCGCATGTATCCAGGGCCCAGATATCAGCTGAATATACTGATGAAATTCCTTGTACAAGTACTACAAATGAGAACATCATAAGCAGAGTTTTGTTAATACATGTACCATCTCATCAGTTTTGGGACAAATACAAACTCTGAGATACAATCATAATATGAGACACATTTGAAGGGGAGTGTCTAGAATAATATCCCTTGTATCATTGCAACCTCTACCCATTGTTCAGGTTTCTCAACAACATTTTGAACCATTTCAAGAACTCAGGATTTTGTGTATGTTTTAATGATGTTCATATTCTTTGTAAATAAATTATTCCAAAATGTTTCAGAAATAAGACATGGTAGTTATAAATTGTTTTTATAGTAACTACATAAATATCTCGAGAGAGCGATCCATTGTAGAAATACCTTGGCGTTGTCACATGCTGTATGAAATTGCAATTGGTATTATCAGAAATACAGTCAAACTTGCATAAGTTGAATCTGCTGGTACTGATGAAAACATGAACAAGCTTTTACTTAATACAAATTCAACTTATATAACCAACCAAAAAAATAAAAATAGATAATTCAAAATAGACATGATAGAGGCCTTTTGAATATCTTCAACTGAGGCAAAGTTTCAACTTAGTGTGAGGTTGACTGTGGTTCTTATTGGCAAGTACATGTATATTAGAGGTTTATTTAAGGTAGACCTTGTTTTGTATGTACAGATTTGTATGTGCATCGGGACCCAAATGGGGTGGTCGCTGGTCGCGTTAGGCAAGTAGTCGCATTTCGCAGGTCGCTTAACACGTGAGGTTTCACGGGGGGACCAGAGAGGGGTCGTTATGAGCAGGTGGTTTCTATAGACAGGTGGTCGCATTAGCAATGATTAGCAGGTTGGACTGTATCTGATATGTCCACTGGCCCAGGCTGAGCGACTGCTCACACTAGAATCACATTTGTGAATACGCTATATACAGGGTGGCCCCCCGAAATGGAACGGGGTACTTGCCATAATAAGGAAGCATGATGACTAGGTTCACGGGATTAAGCAGATTCTACAAAGAAAACTGATACCAAGAATAGTAATTTTGGACGAGCAGTTTTTGTTTTAGGACGCACTTCCTGTCCGTCATAGCATCGAACAACTATGCCCATTCTCTCAGCACACAGCTGAATGCACACTAACAATGGCGCGCGTATTACTCGTTGTTCGATGGTATGACGGACAGTAAGTGCGATTTATCAGGCACTGACTTGGTACAAAATGGGAACCTGACATGGTGTCACTCATAGCGCCCTATAACAAAAATTACACGACCACAATTACAGTCCTTTGTATCGTTTTTCATTGGAAAAGACTTACTTTATTTTGGGAAGTGCCTCGTTCCGTGTTTTGGGGCCACCTTGTATATCAACTCACATACTTCCAATTGCAATAGCAGTTGCTTTGTCAGAATACCTTAACCATCATAAGCACAAGAAAAGCACTGAGAAGCTATTGAAACCAATTCAATCACTAGTCAGCTCACCTTACATTAAATGATAAAAGGAAAAGACAACAAGAACATGCCCACACTAGCATGCCCTGCATGCTTCAATACAACAACTTTTCAGTGCATTTCTTGTCCTGATGATTATTGGGCCTTTCTGACAAAGCAACTTTATATTAAAATTGTAAGTGTGCTAGTTGGTAGTGTATTGCTTGGGCGAAGGTGCGTTGTTCATCTTATAAGTAACTGAGTTGTGATTGATAGATGAGGTCACAAGCAGAATTTCACTTTGGATATATTTTTGTATTGGGCGTTCCCAATTTGAACTTTCAAGCTGATTTCTTGTTTTAAAGGGGTAGTACAGTTTTGGTAAGGGTGAGCTTTAGTAACAAAAACCTGAACAATAACACTACAAACAAGTAGTTATAACTCCACCATGCTCGAAAGGTATAGACAATTACAAACGTATAATTAAAAAGCCTGTTATCATTCAAAAGGAGCCATTCAAACACTAGAGGGCGCTTTCTAAAAAAGCATTGGTTTCAACCATTTTTCATACAAAATTATGCATGTGATGTTTTGTTGAATTAATTATTAGATAGAGAGTTCATCAACAACTATTTAAACACCTCTTTTCAACATTTTTGAAAAAGTGTAGGCATTTTTATAAACATTTTTTAAAAACATTGAATAAATCTGGGCCCCAGATTTATTACGATCGGATATATTAAACAAATATACCATGCACCGAGAGCCTATAGTTGAAATTATGGATTCCGAGGTTACAGGAAAAGCACTATTTTCTGAGGGGCGCAGCCGTGAAGAAATTCAGTGCTTTTTCTGTCACCGAGGAATCCATAATTTCACTAGTGGCTCGAAATAGTAAACAAATATACCATGCACTGAGAGCCTCTAGTTGAAATTATGGATTCCGAGGTGACAGGAAAAGCACTATGTGCCGAAGAACCGAAGACCCGAAGAACATAGTGCTTTTCCTGTCACCGAGGAATCCATAATTTCACTAGTGGCTCGAAATAGTGCATGATATATTTGTTTTATATCCTTCGCATAATCATAATCATCGCAAAAATTAATTATTTCAATTAAATTCAAGAAAAATATGAAGAAAAACAAAACATTGATCATGGAACCATCACTGCACTGACTATGTTCTGTTTGTGACACTGACCCCCTTTGCGCAATAGTCCTAGCGCAGAGCGCGTATTGCGCTATCTTTCCATTCATGGTTACGCGCCTTAACAACTAATGCGCACCCAAATGCAAAACGCGCGCATCAAAGTGAATAATTAACCTGCTTTACAGTACGCACGTGTAATTGTATGGAGAAAATAGTTATTCGTACATTACACATACAGCTAGTGCAGTGCACACCGCGGCCGATTGTTAAATGACGAATTATGTCACGACCACAGAAGGACAACGATGCACAATGTGCACCATTGTCGTAATTTTTAAATTCGAATACCGCTAGTTATACATGAAATGCATCTCTAGAATATTCTTTGGAACTTATTGATATTCACGGGTGAAAATATGCTGTATTTCTTTTTAAATAACTCTTTGAGAAATCTCGTCGAGCATCTTTCGCAAGCTAAAACAAGATCTCTTCTCGCAGGGAAGTTTTATAACACGCATCTCTATGGGCTCAATATGATCACCCGGCGTCTATGACGTCATTCATGGAATAGCATTTACTATTCCATGAATTACGTCACGCATAGCACATTTTTCTCCATGGGCATTACTATGTTTGGTCACATGACGCTATGTAGACCAATCACTGAACAGGATTTCATTCATGTAGGATATAATGCATGATATATTTGTTTTATATCCTTCCAATACTAAAAATCTTTTTTACTTACCATAAATGTCACTTTAAGTCGATGATTCAGACCGGTCGAAGTCACAGAGTGCCTTCAATGCACACACACGGCCGTACACGTATTACACATACTGCATTTGCACCGGCGTAAAACTAGTGCACATACAGTGCATCGCTAGCGCTGCAAGTTAATTGTTGAATGTCGAATTACTATCACAACCATGGAAGGACAACGATGCAAAATGTGCACCATTTTCGGAATTTTTTAATTCGAATACCGCCATGTTATACATGAAATGAATCTCTTGAATATTCTTTGGATCTTATTAATATTCACGGGTGAAAATATTCTGTATTTCTGTTTAAATTACTCTTTGGGAAAGCTCGTCGCGCATCTTTGGATTCGAGCATTTTAAAATCAATTTCACTAGTGGCACGAAATAATGCATGATATATTTGTTTTATATCCTTCCTACGATCTTTTAACATATATTTTAAATGTGTTTATTTACCATAAATGTCACTTGATATCCAAAATATCAAAAATGTAGAGTCCACAGGATATCCAAATCAAACGAACAATGTCAATGAATGTCAACAGAACACTGAACAATATGTACATGAGTCAGGAGTTTAAAACTGTTTGTTTGCAGGGTTGCCAACTTTGAAGCAGAGTTGAGAGTGAGACATTGCGATGGAGCGGAGCGACCAAGCACGCGCGGGACGCGACTTTTTTTTTCCGTACCACTAATGCGTCAGATCGGCTAATTTTTGATTTTTTTCTGCGTCTTGAGAGAGACTATCACTCGCGCATGCGCATAGCCAACATTTCCGACTTTTATAATATACCGACTTATAGCCATTAATCTGACCTTGAAATCGTGCAATCTGATGCATACCTAATGAGGTAAAATAAATATATATATACAGTCATTAAACACCCTAAGTCACTATGTTCTACTTATAGGTAACATGTCATGATCATGAATGTTCCTTGTTGCAGGATGAGATGACAAACTTTGCTGTGGGAAGTACAGTCAAACCTGCTAATGCGACCACCTGTCTATAGCGACCACCTGCTCATAACGACCCCTCTCTGGTCCCCCCGTGAAACATCACGTGTTAAGCGACCTGCGTAATGCGACCACTGAATTTGAAGAAAACAAGAATTTCATGAATATATTTGCATGGATTTTTACCATGAAAAGGTATGGCTTTTATACACACGCTTTCAATGCATAGTGGAACATTTTAAAGATTTTTTTCTACAAGTAGTGATTATGTCATATAAATTACTTTCCATTCTTTGTGGGGCTTGTTTATGAGTAAATTAATTATTGATTAAAAATGCCAAGTGACAGTCAATCGCTCTTATCGAAGAAGTAAGACCCGGTGAAGATAGACTCTATCCTGACATACTGCCAAAGCACAGACAGTCAGCATCCAAATATTATTTGCTTCTCCAACAGAGTTTTATGCCACAGAATCAAAGTGCTAAGACAAGTGACACTAGTAACTGCTAATAATTATAGGCCCATTTCTATTTTGCCTTCTGTATCAAATATTTTAGAGAAACTTGTTCAAGAACAAATAGTTTGTTATTTGAGAAGTAATACTATTTTGTCAGAAGCCCAGTCGGGGTTCAGAAAAAAACATTCAACTATTACTACATTATTGAAGGTCACAGACGACTGGCTAAGGGCGCTAGATTGCGGAATGTATACTGGTGCTGTCTTCATTGATTTACGAAAAGTATTCGATACCGTTAAGCCATCCATTTTATTGAATAAATTATCCAGTATTGGTGTATTAAATGCTTGTTTGCCATGGTTTAGTAGCTATCCGACTGGTTGTGGATAAGTACGCTTTTTAATTCTTCAACCTCGACAGAAATGGATATAGATTACGGTGTCCCTCAAGGCTCGATATTAGGGCCACTTTTGTTTATTATATATATTGATGATATTGTGAAACACATAAAGCATTGCAATGTACATTTATATGCAGACGATACAGTGATTTATTTTTCTCACAAGGACACAAATGTTATAGAAGAAACAATTAATTCCGACTTATTGAATATACATAGCTGGCTGTGTAATTCTAAATTGAGCCTTAACTTTGATAAAACGGTCAGTATGTTATTTGGTTCTAATAAGATGTTACATAAATGTAATCATTTAAACTATTAAATGACAAGGAAATACAATATGTACAGTTTACAAAGTACCTTGGTATGATACTTGATTCAAATTTAAAGTGGAATTTACACATTGAAAATATTTGTATTCGAATTAGTAAATTGATAGGTCTTCTATCTCGTTTACGATATAATATTAATTGTTTTAACTTGAAAATTGTGTATAATGCAATGATTCTCCCAATATTTGACTATGGAGACTTGGTATATGGAACGGCCTGTGCTAAACACACTGATTTATTGCAGAAGCTCCAAAACAGAGCTTACCGAATTATGTTAGGGGTAAGACAAATGTCAATTATAGATTTGCATGATCGAGTTGGTTTAAAATCATTAGCAGCAAGGCGAAGTTCTCATTTAAACTCAAATGGTATATAAGGCAACGCATGAGTTAACTCCGCCTTATTTAAAAAGATACTTTCAATTTTGTGAATATAGTTATTCTCTAAGATCAAATGGAAATTTATTTTTACCAAAACCAAAAACAGAATTTCTTAAACGCACATTTCTTTATAGAGGCGCGCATGAATATAATATTCTTCCCTCTGTAATAAAATCCTTTTTTTGTATTTAATAAGAAATTGCATTCTTTTATACCAAGTTTCGTTTAATCCTCTTCGATGATATTGATTCAGTAGTACAGACTGTAGGCTGCACTCATAGTTGTAGCTTGTAATCATAATAATTGTTGAAATTCATTGTTAGTTATTGTTAATTGCTGTTAATGGTTAATTGTTTGTTGAAATTCATTTTTGATTATATTGTTAATTATTGTTTATTATTGTAAATTGTTGTTAATTATTGTTAGTATATTGTTGTTAAGGGACCCTATGGTAGAACAGCAATGTCTGCATAGACGGCGCTGAATGAGCCATCCCTCCGTTTTACTGTTTTTACTTGTGTTTCGGAAAATAAATAAATAAATAAATACCAAGAACAGTTATTTTGGTCGTGTAGATTTTGTTTTAGGGCGCTGTGAGTAACACCATGTCAGGTTCCAATTTTTACCATGTCAGTGCCTGATAAATCGCACTTATTTTCCGTCATACCTTTGAGCACACATGCAATCCGCACGGCATTGTTAGTGTGCACTCAGCTGTGTGCCGAGAGAATAGGCATATTTGCTCGATAAGTCTCCTTTATCAGACACTGCCTTGGTGAAAATTGACAAAAACTAGAACCTGACATGGTCTCACTCAAAGCGCCCTAAAACAAAAACTACACGTCAAAAATTACTGTTCTTGGTATCGTTTTACATTGGAAAAGACACCATGTCCAATGGACATAACCTTTTGTTACTTTATTTTGGGAAGTGCCCCGTTCCGTTTTTTTTTGTTTTTTGTTTTTTCTTGGGGGGGGGGGGGGGCACCCGGTATAGTAGATCGTAGTGGATAAAGGCAGTAGTAGTAGTAGTAGTAGTAGTAGAAGTAGTAGTAGTAGTAGTAGTAGTAGTAGTAGTAGTAGTAGTAGTAGTAGTAGTAGTAGTAGTAGTAGTAGTAGTAGTAGTAGTAGTAGTAGTAGTAGTAGTAGTAGTAGTAGTAGTATGCTGTATTTTATTTCCTTTTATGTTATTTTATGTACATGTACACTCTTCTGGGATAGCACCTTTCAGTTGTACTAGATATAATTAATACGCAGTATAGTATGCTGAACCTTTATTTCTTCTATTTCAATTTCTTACAGCGCATAGAGACATATGTGATATGTGCGTTATAAATTCCTTATTATTATTATTAGTAGTAGTAGTAGTAGTAGTAGTAGTAGTAGTAGTAGAAGTAGTAGTAGTAGTAGTAGGTAGTAGTAGTAGTAGTAGTAGTAGTAGTAGTAGTAGTAGTAGTAGTAGTAGTAGTAGTAGTAGTAGTAGTAGTAGTAGTAGTAGTAGTAGTAGTAGTAGTAGTAGTAGTAGTAGTAGTAGTAGTAGTAGTAGTAGTAGTAGTAGTAGTAGTAGTAGTAGTAGTAGTAGTAGTAGTAGTAGTAGTAGTACACACAACAAATGAGAACTGTTTTTTGCGAGTAAAATCATACCCTACCCATTAAGTCGAGTGTTTTTTGGGTTTTTTTATTCAGAAAAAATGTATTTTTACACGAGCTTCTGCGTATTTGTTATGCAAAGAAGAATATACGCAACTTAATGCATATTTAAAGTGGAACGTCACCCATTTATTTACCCGGTGAGACTCTTTTACTCATTGAAGTGCATACAATTAATATTGGATGAGTAATGCTCGAACCTTCATGACCAAATGAGTACAAATATTCACGAGTGTGTAGCGTGGCCTTTTGCTTCCCTGTACGTCATGGACTCTTTATTGAATGAGTGAAAATCTCTTCGAAGTGAACGTGTACTCGTCATAGGAGTGATCTTACTCGGCTAGCTAGCTAACTCTGATCTGTATACTGTATACATACACGGTATATTACCACGTATCAGGCATGCCTGAGCGGTCCGTCTCATCTGCAGCTGAAGTGTAAGTTAATTTGATTATTCTAAATTTAGAATCAGTATAAATACTATTACTGACGGGGATCCCTTGAGTTTTAGACCTTTTCTAAAACTGTTTAGGCTATGAATAATTGGTAGACACGCTACATGTATAATATATTTCATTTGAATGAGTTCCGAGGGAGCGAAGCGATCGAGGGCTGGGGCAGAGCCAGAGAGGGAGGGTTTGGGAGGGGGTATCCCCCTCCCACGGGGAACATTTTACATTTATATACTTGAAATTGTGCGATTTGGTGCACGTCACACAAGCAGCCAGAGCAATGCCAGCCTACACGGAACTACGTGCCCGGGGGGGGGGGGGAGGGGGGGGGGGGGACTCATGTATAATGACTTGGAATGACTTGGATAGGTAGTTGAGTAGCGCCAATTCCATTATTCTTCTTCTAGTCAGCTCCTTGGACCACATAATGTAAGACGGGTATGTGCCGCTTACAAGACCCCGGCTTTCAAACCCGATTGCTGCTCTCGAGGTACCCGATTTTCACAAATTGCCGCTCCATAGACCCCCGGAATGACTTGGATAGGTAGTTGAGTAGCGCCAATTCCATTATTCTTCTTCTAGTCAGCTTCTTATTTGACGGTTTCCATAGGTTTTTGGTAGCTCAAAGGCCATGTATTTTGTAGTTTTTGTCTGCTCCTTAGACCCCTTAACTCCCGTTTCAGGGTTTTTGTAGCTACAAAGACCCTATATTTTGTGCTTGCAGTCCGCTCTTAAGACCCCTATTTCAGAGTTCTATGAGGCACACCCCCGTCAAAAATTAATTCGAGTGCCCCCCCCCCCCCCCCCCCCACCCCTCCGGGACTACGTGGCCCAGTACAGAAAAAGTATTCACCCCATACCATATGCAAGTTACACAACAAACTGAGATAATCTGTTCGCGCGCGAAGCGTGCAGCGAAAACTTAAAATGGATGAATACATTAGTTTTTGAACGTTAGAATTGACAAGTCTTAGCTCATATATTTTCTTTTTTCTTTCCTACTCTTCTATTTTTATTTGTTTTATTTGAGGGGCAAAAATGCGTTTTGCCCCCCACTTTTTGAATGGGGGGGGGGGGGGCGGCCGCCCCTCTGCCCCCCCCCCCCCCCCCCCCACTTCCGGCGCCTATGATGGTTAATGCAGCGTGTACTGTTGTGATCTGATATGTTCACTGAGTAATGTGTGAACATTTCAAATTGAATGGATGTTATATGGCCGTGATATTCACTAACTCATTGCACTGAGTTTGTACACGGTTATGACTATCCATAGGGGGGGGGGGGGAGGGTGTGGGAGGGGGCTTGTCCCCCTCCCACGTTAGGGAGCTTTTGCAAATTTTGGCTCGAAATAATGCAATCTGGTGCATACCTTGGAAAGAAATTTGATAATACTAAATTAAAGAAATCATGACTTAAATCATCTCCCTCATGATAAAACCGCTATATAGTATACAAACACAATCGAACCTACACACACACCAGAAATACGCTCACATCGTTTTGCATTTATATACTTGAAATGGTGCAATTTGGTGCACGTCACACAAACAGCCAGAGCAATGACAGCCTACACAGGAACTACGTGGCCCGGTACAGAAAAACCCACCCCAGACGTACCATACGCAAGTTACACAACGAACTGAGATACCTTAAAATAGATGTATGAATTAGTTTTTAAACGTTATAATTAACAAGTATTGGCTCATACATTTGAATTTTTCTTTCCCACTCTTCTTCCTTTTTTTTTTTTTTTTTTTTTTTTTTTGGGGGGGGGAGGGGGGGGGGGTATCCTTGTGGATATTGGGGATATCCTTGGGGATATTGGGGATATCCTTGGGGATATTGGGGATATCCTTGGGGATATTGGGGATATCCTTGAGAGCTGCCATTGGCCATCACGGTAGTTCTAGCCAATATGAATGTGTATTTTGACTTGCAGAATATTCTGTACACGGATGCATCATAAGTATTAACTGTAATTGTACAACACAGACAAACGTTTAAACATTCCAACGGAACATTAATTTGGAGTCCATGACACTAACACATAACCTTGGAGGAGCGGGCGCCTTCGAATATTTGAAACAGATACATGATGCTACTCACATCGTGGCAACTGTTGTGGATTATGAATATCATGAAAATCCAATTTATCAGAAGACTACATTTTTTGTATTTGTATAGTTAATTATAATATTTATTTTGTTTTCATTTGCAATATACACCAATTATAATGTTCCCCACCATGACCGCCATACGGATATTGTTGCCGTGCGAAATAAAAGTTATATATTCATTTTATTCTCACAAATAAAAAGGACGTGCTTGTGAGGGTACTCAACGGTACTGTATGCAACGTTACCCACCATATGTTGATGACATACCTGAACAAATATACGGTTATTTATTTATATGTTAAAGTCATACCTGTAAAGTGTCCAAATCCACGAAAATTACTTGGAGCTTCCTCGTTTCTCTTCTACCGTGTTGTTTAGCTTATGGTAAAAGTAGAATAAAATAGGGTTTGATTTTTTCAAATGTCCCTTTAGTATGAAGATAATTATCATTGAAAATCATAATTCCTCAAGCGTTAATTAACGCAATTGAAAAAAAGTACAATTGTTGTAGCTAAACGTGTCCGCATTGCAGCATGCGTGGGAACATTCCGGAGATTGAACTTTGAGCCGAGCGAGTGCAAATTCCATGAATCTGTACTACGTGTGTAAACATACACGGGTGCGAATATCTCAAACGGATCATTCATTACTGCGACAAATGTATGGCAGACCATCAGTATTCGGTGATAAAATATGAACTCAATATTCGTTTTTTCACTAGGTAAACAGTGTTCGTTTTCTTTCAAACTTTCACAAATCTTTCAATTGTATTTTACAATGATATTGATATAGGATTGAAGTCTCAAATGTCATTTTGTGCAATATCTGACACTTTACAGGTATCACTTTAATCATCATACGACGCCAAATCAATTATTTAACTTTCACTGACTAAAACAAAGTTATGAAGACAGTTCTCTGTTTTGGTGGCTGCGCCCCCCCCCCCCCCCCCCTTCTCTTTCTCTCTCTCGTGAGAGGGAGAGATTTAGGACACATCAAATTATTTGGGCAGGATTACCCCATTTTCGGGCAAAATACACATAGAAATTTTGTATTAAAATATGAAGGATGTTTTTCGTTCAAATTGACTCGGCTCCTTGGAAAAAAAATTGCGCCCGTTTTCATGGTTACACATATGGTAAAATATGATTTTGTCATGATTTCTTGGATGTTACATATTTGGAGGGTGTTGTGTTGATGTTATATACATGTAGTCTGGAAAGAGACTATCAACCAAGAGTCTGGAGTGCAGACTATGAGAAGTTTCGAGAATAAAGTTATCTCAAGATGACCTGAATTCCAGTGTCAAAATGCATCCTTATTTCATGCTTACTACTGAGGATACAACATAATTTGGCGACGAGGATGGCGAGTTTGCAACCTCCGCCATCATTTCTTGCTACTCCGGGTTCTCCAGCTATTCCATGGAAGCAATGGAAAGGACTTTTTGAGACCTATTTGCTTGCTTGTGGAGCTACAAGGTTTGCCGACAAACGGAAACGTGCATTGCTACTACACTGTTTGGGCCCGGAAGGACAGCGTGTATTCCACACGTTGCCTGCGATTGCCGTGGAAGGCCGAGCAGACGATGTCGATTCGTATGCAGCAGCGGTCGAACGATTACAAGGACATTTCACACCAGCGATTAATGTGGTGTCTGAACGATACCGTTTTCGGCAACGCGGACAACGACATGAGGAAGGAGTGGAAAGTTATGTAAGTGCACTTCGAGCATTATCAATTAACTGTGCATTTGGTGATATGCTGGATGAGTTTGTTCGTGATCAATTGGTGGAAAAGAATAATTTAGAGCGAATACGTGAACGGTTGTTAACGGAGCCGGCCCTGACGTTACAATCTGCAGTAACAATTGCACGACAAATGGAATCAGCAGTCAGAGATGCTAGAGAACTTGAGTCTTCCGCCACTGCTTCTGGCATTAATCGACTCCATCAGCAGAAACCTCGCCCAAAGTCAAAATGTCCAAGTACAAAGAAAAATGTGAAACTGAACAATGACACAACTGCAGTGTGCTTCAGATGTGGCAGTAAGGGACATAAGGCAAATGATCCGGCATGCAAGGCCCGAAATGTCTCTTGCACGTCCTGCCAAAAACTGGGACACTATGCGAGGGTGTGCAAATCGACCCCAGTACGCACGATGACAAGAAAGTGTGCGGAGTGGTGAGGACAGTGTACAAATTTTGAAGGTTAACAACAACAACATCATGTGTCCAGTGATGTTAAATGGAACGGTACAAGTTCATATGATTTTCGATACCGGTTCTCCAGTAACCTTGCTTCCGGCAGCCATGTTTGATGAACATTTTGGGAATGACTTGCTCGAAGCCATTCCTGACTCAGTTTCATTTGTGACATACCTCCACGAGCCCATCCCTACACGTGGGTTGATCAGGACACAAGTTGCATTTGGGGACTCAGTCGTTGCAGAAGGCACCATCTACATAGTGGAACGTGGTGAGCCAATCCTAGGAAGGGATTTGATTTCTGCCCTGGGACTTACGCTGAAGGACAATGCGATTCAAAGCATCAATCCTACACCTACTACTACATCCATACCAGCCAGTTACCCGGCACTCTTCAGGGAAGGCGCTGGTATTGCCAAGGGGTTTGCGCATAGAGTGCAAATCAAACCAGGTGCCTGTCCGGTTCAACAAAAACTACGCCGACTACCGTTTGCAGTGAGAGAAAAGGTATCACTAGAATTGCAACACTTGGAGGAGAGTGATATCATTGAGAAGATCGACGCCAGCGAGTGGGTATCGCCACTGGTGGTTGCATACAAGAATTCGGGGGATATCCGACTGTGTATTGACTTGCGTGAGGTCAATAAGGCGATTGTGGTCGACAAATATCCCCTGCCTCACATCCAAGAACTTCTCGCAGAGTTGAGGGACAGTGCCATTTTCAGTACATTGGACTTAACATCTGCTTACCACCAGCTACTACTGCATGAAGAATCCAGAGATCTGACCGCCTTTATAACTCATGAAGGGTTATTTCGCTTCAAGCGTGTGTGCTTCGGTCTAGCTTTAGCCTTTTGTCAAGGCCCCCGCGCGAACACCCAACCGAGCGCGAAGCGCGAGACTATAGACCCGAGCGCAGCGAGGGCCTTTGTGTATTAAGCCAGTATGCGATAATGATGGCGAATCCAACGATCTTGAGTGAAAATTGTCTTGACAAGAGTATAGAATACGCAGGTAAGAAATTACAAATTACAAAGTTCAGAGAATTGCAAGTTGCAGCGTTAAGGCGGTTATTGAGGGAGCAGGATGAATTTGTCAGTCTTTGCACGGGATATGGCAAAAGTGCGATTTTCCAGGCAATAGTATGGACCTGCATGTCTGTGTATCGACCATAATCGTTGCACCGCTGCAGCAGCAACGCCAACGAGCGGAACCCTCATTGGCGCAACGCCCGCAGCTCGTACCGCATGCATCGTCCAGTGCTTGCCCTGGACCTTGAAAGAAAGAAAACGGTATTCAACTCTTCAAAGTTCAACAGTGATTTTAGTATACACTGTCAGTTGAAGACCGTTTTCTTTCTTTCTCAAGCAGTTCAACTCTCGCTTTACAGATGCCGCATATTTTGTGTGTAGAGATCGAAGTCGATGATGGTTTCACTTTTAGTAATTGTGTTCAGTTTGGTCGCTGTTTGTGGATCACCTCTTGTAAAAAAAAAGTATACTTTCGGAACAGATCTCTACCACAAGCACAACATATGCGAACAGTTGTAGTTTGTTTCTAACTCTTAGCCTCGGGTCTTTCTTCATTTCCTACTAATTTTGTTTTTGTCTCCTCCATGTTCCCTCATAGTCATAACTGATTCGCTTGACAAAAGCCATGATATCGCACTACCAATAACAACAGCTCTGTGGCCGTTGACCTACTGTATTACACACTACATACAATGCATACGTTATACCCTTCCAAGTTCCAGGGAAAAAAACACGTTCTCTGTTTTGATTTATCAGCTGTTCACTTGCCATGGTCTCTTTTCTAGACACTCTTACATCGCATGTAATGAAACTACACGCGAAAGTGTACACAGTAATGGGTTCAACATAACTTGAATGTCAATTTAAGGTCTCCGCCAGAGACTACGCTAGGTGATCGCCAGAGGTTGTGGACGCAATCATTTTGACTTTAGGGTACATTGTATCTGAAGTGATATTTTTTTCTTCAAAATATGGACAGTTTGATCGATCTAAAAATGACATACACAAATGTACGTATTGACTTAAAAGAATATTACTAAACTTTTGGTATTTATTTAGTTTTTACCTATTTTGTTGCTAAAATTAAAGTTTGCTAGAAAAATTAACCCTTTTATCATGATGGATTACACTACCGTCCTTGCCAACCGTATCTTGCGATCTGATTGGTTAGTCATCTCATCTCATGAATTAGTCATGCTGTACGTTCGGCTCATGAATATCTTTACCGCGTTCAAAAGAGTAAAGGCTCTATGTATGGCAGCTCAATACACTCTATGTTATGTTGTGGGTACAACAGTACAAGTGGGATAATCATTATGTAGGATCGAACTCCCAGCCATATAGAGCCTTGACTAAAGGCTAGTCTAGCTTCAGCTCCGTCAGATTTCCAAAAGCTGATGTCTTCATGTTTGGCAGGATTGCCAGGAGTTCAGTGCTACCTGGATGATGTCGTAATTTACGGAAATACGCTTGAGGAGCACGATGCACACCTTGCCGCAGTCCTGGAGAAGTTGCAAGACGTCGGATTGACACTGAACCAGCAGAAGTGTCAGTTCAGAGTCAAATCCATCCGTTTCCTGGGTCACATGATCTCCGCAGATGGTCTCCATCATGATCCTCTGCGTGTTGATGATATTCTCAAGACCCCTGCTCCTGAAGATCTGGCTAGCCTACGTTCCTTCATTGGCCTTGCGTCGTATTACGCCAGATTCATTCCTGATTACGCTACAGTCATTGAACCGATGAGAGCGATGACACGCAAGGATGCTGTGTTCAAGTGGACTCCAGCAGTACAGCAAGCATTCGATTGCGTAAAACAGGAGATTGCAACTGCTACGGTGCTCCATCTGTTCAATCCGGATCTGCCGACAATTGTAGAAACCGACGCATCTGCCTACGGTCTGGGGGCTGTATTGCTACAGGTAAAGAATGGCCGTGAGTTCCCAGTCGCGTTTGCGTCAAGAAAACTGTCCGCCGCGGAACGAAACTACTCCGTTGGCGAAAAAGAAGCGTTAGCGTGTGTGTGGGCCAGCGAGAAGTGGTTTACCTACCTATGGGGACGACACTTCACGTTACGTACTGATCACCAGTCCCTGTGTACGCTGTTATCGTCTCGAGGTACAGGACGTCAGAGTATGCGCATTGCTAGATGGTCTACACGGAGTACAAGCCTGGACATCGCAATGTCGTCGCAGATGCACTGTCGCGATTACCACAACCTACCGCAGATGTCATAGAGGATGATGATCACGAAGTGGTAATCCAGATGGTCAATGCCGTTTTCGCTGAAGCTACAGTTTCAAAAGCAGAGATTCAAGCGGCTACTGCTTCTGATCAAGTTCTGCAAGAGGTGACGCGCAAGTTTCGCGAGGATGGTCCAAAGCCGCACTGAAAAACGACGCGCTGAAACCATTCTACATGGTTCGAGATGA
Organism: Echinarachnius parma; assembly: GCA_037951105.1. Lineage (NCBI taxonomy): Eukaryota > Metazoa > Echinodermata > Echinoidea > Clypeasteroida > Echinarachniidae > Echinarachnius > Echinarachnius parma. Next base: position 20,458 of record JBAMJV010005018.1, read on the forward strand.
GCTAGCTGTGCTGGACAACTGCTTATTCCGAGGAGACAGGCTTGTCGTTCCTTTAGCCTGTTGTTCAACCTTGATCGCAGCCGCTCATTCCGCTCATCAGGGTATCGTACGCACCAAACAACGATTGCGGGAGTTGTATTGGTGGCCTCGCTTGGATAAGATGGTTGAAGAATCCATCCGAGAGTGCTTCGCATGTCAGGCTAGTGATAAGGTCGCGAAAACGAGAGATACACCGCTACAGCCAGTACCCTTGCCGCCCGGTCCTTGGCAAAAGTTAGGTATCGATATCACTGGTCCGTTCAATTCTACACACGATTGCAAATACGCGATAGTTCTGATTGATTACTACAGCAAATGGGTAGAAATAGCATTTGTTTTTGATATCACATCTAGGTCAGTGATCGCATTCTTGTCGCAAATCTTCGCACGAGAAGGATTGCCCGAAGAAATTGTGTCGGACAACGGCACGCAATTTGTTTCAGCTGAATTCGAAGCATTCCTCGCGCAGATGAAGATTCGTCATCTGAAGTCATCTCTCTACTATCCAAGAGCGAATGGCGAGGTAGAGAGATGGAACCGCGTGCTGAAGCAAACTTTGCAGATAGCGAAGAATACCGGAACGCCATGGAAAGATTCCGCCGTCCAACTGCTCATGGCGTATAGATCGACTCCGCATGCAACTACATGGGCGTCTCCGGCGGAACTGCTACATGGGAGGAGGATGGTGACCCCGGTCAATATTCGTGGATTCCAGGAGAAAGCTGACGATGCCGACATTCGTGCGCGTGTCAAGAAAAATCAAGAAAAGTCGCGAATATACACCAACCGCAAGCGAGGGGCGAAAGAGCCCACATTCTGTGTGGGTGATTGGGTACGCGTAAAGTCAGGTGGACCTGGAAAGCGTGCCAAATTTGGGGCACGACAACAAATCGTTGCACAGAAAGGTCCGTACACCTTTGTGCTCGATGATAAACGTGTATGGAACGCATCGAAACTCACGTTTTCTCGTGAGCGAAGGGAGAGATAAATGAGATTCTTTCCAAAGACAAAAACTGATAAGAAGCAACAAATAAATAAAGGACAATGTGAATTGTTGTACTTATACTTGAAAGAAAGATACTTAAACATTTAAGTTATGGTAAATGATGGTTACAAGAAGTAACATTTTATTTCATGCAGATTTGTTAATGTGTTTAATGGTAATTTAAGATAAACCAGACGGTATTGCAAAGATACATTTTGCTTTAATAGTACACTTACTTTGATGGTTAAAGGTTACCATGAAAAGTTCATGTTTGATTTGAATTTGTGGACATAAATATTATGCTTTAAGTTACACTTTCAGTATGTTCATGCAAGTACAAGTTTAGCAAGTACTGAATTTTGGTTTGAAGAAATAACAGTTTTCTATACATTTAGTTACTTGAACCAGAATATATTATTCTATGTGAAGACAAATACTAAGTAAGTTATGCTTGAAACACAAGTACATGCTAAATGATGTAACTCATTGGAACTTCATAATTTTGAAATTATTACTGAGCTAATAACCACAATATCCGTGATTCATTTATTACTATATTACTTATGCCATATACATACAGGCATTACTTTGGTTGAATATGAAAATGCAACTCTGGAAAAGTACAACTGATTATTATGATATTCTTGCTTTAATTACTGCTACAACCAATTACACTTATCAGTATACCTTTTAAAGTAATGATTGCACATGTTTTGAAATGTACAGTTATGCATGTAACTTTAAAAGGAGGGAGGAAATGTTGTGTTGATGTTATATACATGTAGTCTGGAAAGAGACTAGCAACCAAGAGTCTGGAGTGCAGACTATGAGAAGTTTCGAGAATAAAGTTATCTCAAGATGACCTGAATTCCAGTGTCAAAATGCATCCTTATTTCATGCTTACTACTGAGGATACAACAGAGGGCATAACCTTAGGACATTTATATCACAACAAATACTTCCGACTGTCGAGAAAAAATATATATCAGAGTTTCCTTGAGCAGGTATCATTCTATACCCATCCCAAATAATATTGGCCTTAATTATTTCTTTGTTCATACTTCCGCAAAAACGATTACAACGTAGTTTGAATTTTCTATAGAACGAAATAATTAATGGCAAAAAAAACGTGTCTCGCCGTTTAGTCATCCCAGTGGATTCCGTATATTAATTGCTTTGCTTCGGCCATGTCTTTACCAGTTGCGGAAGATATAAGTCATTTCCAGGAAATCTGCCACTGACCCTTCTCCGTCGTTTTAATCCCATGGACCCCTCCAATACCATCACCCCCCACACCCCCCCCCCCCCCCCCCCCCCCCCAACCGTTAAATCCCCTCCCCCACCACCGGCACCTTCCCATCGATATAAAAATACGATTACCTTCCTGGGTTGGATTTGTTTGGGACACGCGATCCTGTTATTTGCTTTTGTTTTGATTGAATGTAAGATGTGCATTTAATTTGCGCGTCTTCTCTCTCCCGTATCTTAAAGTGAGGCCTGTAAAGTGTCAGACAGGCGCGCCTGAAGCAGTTTGGGATAGGGGGGAGGGGGGGGGGGGGGGTAAAGGCCTAAGGGGGCTCAAGATTTGTGTGTGTAGGGGCTTATGCCCAAGAAATTTGATATATACATTTCTCGAAGAACACAAATAATTGACTCACTTATAAATATTCACCACAACACACACATACATATTGTATTTGGTGTCATATACAGTTCCAACATAAGCCATACCGTATGCCACATTATGTATGATCCAACATTATGTATGATACAAATCACTTGTGAGACCCCACCAAGACTATGGTATGCCATCCAAGCCTGGAGCCCTTACTTGGAGAAGGATAAGCAGATCCTGGAGAAAGTTCAAGCCAGAGCAACAAAACTCATTCCTAGTATCCAGCATTTGCCCTATGAAGACAGACTAGCTAGACTGAAGCTGACTACTCTAGAAAGTAGAAGAGAGCGTGGTCATTTGATACAAACATAAAGGATTATGACACAGATCGAAAAAACAAAACCAGAAAACATCTTTGAGAGATCAGAATACAACAGAACAAGAGGCCACTGCATGAAGTTCACAAAGTTCCGAAGCAGGCTGAATGTCAGGAAAAACTTCTACAGTCAAAGGGTTGTCAACATATGGAACAAACTCCCACAAAGTGTAGTTCAAGCCCCCTCACTTCTAAGTTTTAAGAAACAGCTATCCAACTTGGGTTTTTAAAATGGGCTCAAAAGTGCCCCCTAAACCCTGCCTCGCTAAACTATCTATCTCACGAAGAACATGGTGAGGTGGGGCATTCAAGGTATGTTCATAACCTACAGCTAAGAATGAGTCCCGAGTGAGCGAAGCGACCGAGGGCTGGGGCAGAACCAGAGGGGAAGGGTTTGGGAGGGGGTATCCCCCTCCCACGGGGAAGATTGTGCATTTATATACTTGAAACGGTGCAATTTGGTGCACGTCACACAAGCAGCCAGAGCAATGCCAGCCTACACGGGAACTACGTGGCCCGGTAACTACAGAAAAAGTACTCCCCCCAGATCATAGATAAGTTACACAACAAACTGAGGTAGTCTGTTCGCCCGCGAAGCGCGCAGCGAAAACTTAAAATGGATGTATAAATTAATTATAATTAACAAGTCTTAGCTGATACATTTATATTTTTTTGGGGGGTGGGGGGAGCTTTTATTTTATTTTATTTATTTAGTTTTTTTGTTGGGGGGGGGGGGGCAAAAACCCGTTTTGCCCCCCACTTTTTGGATTGGGGGGGGGGGGCGCCCCCCTGCCCTCCACTTCCGGCACCTATGCTGGTATAATGATCGAGATCCTCACAAGATGGTGTAGGCATGTTATCTGTGAATGTATGTTTGGATGTCTGTGCGCGCGTGTCTGTTTGTATGTACGTGTTGTTATGTGTTTTGTCTGGTGGGGGGGGGGGGGGGGCCGGGGGGAGAAATGAGGTTTTCCCCTCCTATTTTCCCCTTGTTTATGTTCATGCTTTCTTCATGCATGCATGTTTCATGCTTTATTTGATGTAAAAGTTAATTTGTATTATTTAGATGTGAATGTAAAATCCTATTCCTTATATTATGTTTTCCTGCAGATTATTTCATGTACTGATTATTTTGTTATTATTTGTAAAAAGCAATGAAGAAAATAAATATCATTGAAAAAAAAAATCATGTAATGAAATGATGCAAGTTTTTGTTACTAACATTCAGTTTTACACAAACTGCTCTATCCCTTTCAGTAAAAGGCGTTCATAGATAGGATATTATCTTTTATGTAAGTCTTAGAGTACAGTACAGGATAATAATAAGTGAGTTATGTTTAGCTATTTGCATCCACTGCAGGGGGCTCCTGGACCACTGGCTTATGTTGAAATTCAACACAAAGCGTTTGCCAAGCATCCTAAATAAAATGTCAATGTTGTCCATTATAACTGTTATTATTTTGCTGACGTACAATAACAAATTATATGAAATAATAAAAAAAAACATCTATGGGCCCAGCCACTTAAACTCTTATATAGGCTCAAGTGATCATGAACCAAGTGCTCGTTGAACTCGGTCCATATTCAAGTTCTAAATTAGGACTTTATATGACATCAAAAAGCTTCTGTGATGTAAGCTCATGAAAAGATTAATATTAATCTCCCGGAATACACATAATATTGACAGATCTAAATTAGTATACGCTTTCGGAGGCTACCCAGTCCCCCCCCCCCCCCCCCCTTAGAAGAGAACTAGAAGAGGTCAGTGCCCCCATCCCGCAAGTTCTGTTTAGCAGACTGCTTCGCAAGTCGTGGAAGCGCCAGGTTCTGTTCACAGACACACGGCGCGGTATGGTATGGTTCAGTTCATGCATACGCATTGTGACGTCACGGGGTTGCACACCTTCGGCACGATGGTTGCGCACTATCGGCACGATGGTTGCGCACTATCGGCACGATGGTTGCGCAGTATCGGCTCGGTAGTGCTGTTGGTGAAAAGTAATCAATGCCCACGTGATCGGTATTAGCCAATCACGTTACTGAATTAACCGGAGCCGTTTTATAATATGGGTTTCTATGGGACCCATATACATTTGCCCGGTCGAAATTCCTATGAAATCAAAACCCAATAGGAAACCCATAGAAACCCATAGAAACCCATAAAAACCCATGTTCCACTTTCCCTATTGAAACCCATAAAAACCAATAGGCATATGGGTTTCTATTGGTCTCCTAAGGATGTTGGTTATATGGGACTTTCGACCTGGTAAGCGAAGCTGATTCTCTCATGATGAGTAAAATAATAAGTTTTAATTTCACTTAAAAAGCTGATACAAACATTTAATATCATTTAAACTATAATGCTAATATATAATTTCAATATTTGTAGTGATTATGCATGCAACACATACTAAATTATACTATGGACTCGTGTGTGTACAGATGCCAATTAATTACACATGTGCATACAGGCAAATGTGCGACCAAAAGTTCAAATTGGCCGCCAACCTGTATAATGCGACCACCTGTCTATAGCGACCACGTTTTGCCGGTCCCTTGAGCGGTCGCTATAGACAGGTTTGACTGTACTTCTGCTGGCTGCACAATGAAAACGCTAAATCACCATGTTCTGCTTACCACCATACAGGTAACATGTCATATCTGTATTAGATTTCATCGGCCGCATATCGTATTGGCGGCTAGGCCGGCAGCGCCCGCGAGTAGGCGGGGTGTGGGCCGGGTCGGGCGTGCATCCCGCAAACAAATACAATGAGTTCTTCCACGTTTTGTTATAAATTAAAAGTTCAAAATTGTAGCCCTAAGTTCAAAATTGGACAGAGAAATCGAAAAGATTTATTCGTACCGTCGAAGATATCCTTTAGCCTTAGGCGAACCAAATTTCATCGAAGAATCCGCAATCAGAATGATCAAACACAAATATTTCTCGTTGTTCAATGTTGTGCTCGTAATCGACGGTCGAAGTCATGCACACACGTTGAATTGCATGCACTAGGTAGCTAGCGCGGCACGATCGGCCAAGGCCGGAGGGCTACGCCTGTCCATCGATATGGGCCTGGCCGGCGGTGCCGGGGAGATGGTACTTCCGGATATATCGGAAGCATGCATGCCATAAATGGTTTCGACACGCTACGGAGACGAGAGGCTAGCATGCCCCGAGCCCGCCCGGGTGACGTGTTCATCTAGCTAGGGTGCAACTTACGCAAATCCGGCCGGTGTACCGGGCCATATACGTACACGGCCGGTTAGGCGGATTTTGCCGGGAAAACGCGCGTATTATCGTTTGCACGACATACGGAACGCATGAACGTTAATATACGTGTTTATATGCTTTTTTTCTTTCTTTCAATATGCTTTTAAGGCATGAGATATTAAGAGATCAACGTAAGAGCGTGAGAGAGGGGTGAAATGCGTGTATCACACGCTCATTGCGTGAGAGTTGGCAACCCTGGCAATGTGAATGGAATGTCAATGGAACACTAAACAACAATCGTAGCATTGGACACACACTTAGACAAAGGAAAGTCCTTACCTTTTATGTCCGCACCTTTGATTGACAAAAAGTGTCGTTGGAGAACAAACTTGATACAGTGCATAGATTTAGCCGAGTACACGTCCCCTTTCTTAGTGCGGGCACCGGCGTAAAAACGTGAAAGAAGCTTGTCTAAATCACCAATGTCTGTGCTCGCTAACTCGTCAAAATTAACAACAGTGAGAAGCAGTACTATTTGAAAATTGAAAGTCCGTATTTAACCTGTTTTTTGTGTTTTTGCTATCTATAGAACCAATAAACTCCTCTAAATCCTCGTCATCGAGTAGTGTGACCCGAACCGTGGCTGCCATTTTGTGGTTTGTTTAGAAATATTCAGTCTAAACGCGAAGCGTGCGTAATGAGGTGAAACCGGCGAATCTCGCGGAACTCGAGATTAGGCTGTCAGTCGGAAATCGGGCATTGGGATGTTACGAGACTTCTCAAGATTTTTGAGACAGGTCAACAAACTTTCATCAGGTACCTACGTCATGCATCGTGCAAGCAGCAATGGTTGGGTACGTACAAACATGATTCTTTCTCTTTATTTTGATGCATAATTTGCCAATTTTGGCTGTCATCTTGGGTTTGAAATATTGAGATGAAAATCGGAAACATTTTGTCTCTTTCTGGTTAATACTTTTGTCATATTGTCAGATTTTGCGACGTCTTGACCCGTCTAAAACTTACTTTGTAAAATTTTCTCCGAATAATGATAGTTTGAATTGTTGGTATTACGCACAACCCAAATTCGTTTTGATGCACGATGCTTTTCATGTAATAAATGTCACATTAAAAACAACAAAATCTTGAATGTTTACCGGAAGTAGGCACAATTTTGCTTTAATCGACTCGATATTTTCGCGCGATGTACGAGAATGGCGCGCCAACAAAAGAAACGATTCACAGTGGCATTGTTCTTGTGTAGTCCCATATGCTTCAATTTATGTTGGGACTGCCTAGTATTACTGTATACTATAATTTGTATGTCTATGATTCTTACTATCCATAGCGATTAGAATGTTACTATTAGGTTTAATCTTATTTTAACTGATTCTTAAAATTACTAGGCCAGGCCCAGGGAAATGTCCCAATTTAGAAGACTCATAATCATCCATGATCCTGATCATTCAGTGAATAATCATGATTCAGATTTCAGTGCAATTTTGTGTTTATGAATTATGTAAATTGAATTGTAATCATTGAATATTATTTACTAATACTAGTAAATACTAGCAAGTACTCGCCCACCATGCCCACATCATATCTGTGTATTAGTTGTAAATGTTACAGAGAGCATCCATTCTTAATTTTGTCATGTTTATATCGGGGAATAATTTTCCTCAAATTTGATTAGCAATTTCAGCCGATGGATAAATATTTCAAATGAAATTCTGTACATTTCTATGGAAGAAAACTGCTACACAAAAGATGTTTTGTATAGCAGTCATGCAAAAATGCATAGCAAATTGCGATGCGATACCAGGAAAATTATTCCCTGATTATATTTATATTAAGTTGATTTTCATCGAAGTAAAGCATTGGAGAGCCACATCACCACACATAGAGTAATCAATGTATACTAAAATACTGCTGTAACTCTCAATTTCACACCATAGTATGCAGAACTGATGTAAATGTGCGACCCTTGGGATCGCTGATCTCCAAAATAGCGGAGGGAGAAGATGGTGCATGGTGGGCAGTCTGGGCAAAGAATGCTAATTTAGCTTAAATTTAGTTTAAATTTTGAAGCATGTGTCCTGGGTAATGGATCAATGCACCATTAGAACTATGGGGCTTGATCAGTTGCACGTGCACTAGCCCCAGTTAGGTTTATTGTACGTGCGTTCAAAAAATAAAAATAAACCACCATCAGGATCAGCCTGTTTACATCTTAAAGCACTTTCCATTTCCCCTCTCTGATCACAGAAATCGAAAGAGAACCATGGTTCTAACGAAATGGTGCCAACAGAGATGGGACTGATAAGGGGATTTTCATTACTAAAAGTATTTAGTAATTTCTGTGCTTCATGCTAATTTATTTTCTTTCTTTTTTAATTGCAGGCTTGCCCCAGCCAATAACATCAAGGTAGCTGTGTTCAGTGACTCCATTTTCCGTGGGCTTCAAGACCAACTGCAAGCTACCAACTGCTTTTTTTCCTGGACCGTTGATTTTCTGCCTGGAGCAACTTTAAATAAATTATATGATCATATACGCTATAATTATACAACAGACAGTGACACTGGACTAGTTCTTCTCCATATTGGAACAAAAAATTTAAATAAGGGTGTATGGCATCAAGATAAACTTTTATATCGCCATCTGTACTTAATTACGAGAGAACGTTTTCCAGCTGCACATATAACATTCAGTTTTATTTTACCCCGCTGGGACAGTGAGGATCTTCACACTAAATCTTTATATTACAATTTAAAACTGCACCAACTCTCCACTTCCTTCGGGAGATGTAATATATTTGATGGAACTGGTCCATTTTTGCAACACTCCTTTCATTACCAGAGAGACGGGTTACATTTGACAAGTGCTGGCAAGAGTGTTATTGCGGACAGTATATCTTCTTTTGTGAACAATTTATTTTTTCCTGCTACACGCGTTATTGTTCCACATCCACGATGGCAAATACCACCCATTTGCCCTCCAAAAAAAAAGGCATCAGGAGTCGGTTCAGTCAGGACAGTGGAAGGAGACAGATTTGGACTTGGTAGTTTATTGCAGGCGTGAAAAGTATGGAAATCGTCGCCGTCAACAAACACCACAACCTCTCCCGCCGAAGCCAAGAAAGAAAAAAACACCATAGCAGTCTGTTCTTGCTCCTTCAGCCCCAAAGTTATGTGCCTGATGTGCCAAGTTTTAAGATTATACCTTATGTGGCCATCAAGTCAAGATGTGTCGCATCATCTCTACAGCAACTTCAGCCAATTCAGCAACCTGCGCAACCATCGCCATATGTGCGGAGGAGGAAGGCTGCCAGGAGAAGGAGGCAGAGGAGGAAAAAGACCCTACGGAAGAGGCGGCGAAAGAAGGTACATATATTTCTGTTTGCCCAAAAAATATGTCTTGCCTCAAAATATGTTTTTGTTAAAATAACTCCCATGTAAAAAAAAGTAATGCAAGAACTGCAGTACCACAGTACTGTAATGCAGTACTCGGAGTACATACTTGAAGTACCTATGTTATTACTGCATTAGTATCGCGGTACTTGTACCACGGTACTTGTACCACAGTACTTGTACTGCGAAAGTGTCCAATTTACCGGAGTAAATGCACTATGAGTACCGCAGTACTGCAATAACATGTTTAACTAATGTTATATATTACAGCCCCGTAGCCAGGGGGTGCGTAGGGTGTGTGCGCACTGTTTTATTACATTTGATAAACTTATAATCGAGTCAGTACATGTACTGAAGTTGCAGTTATACTGTTTATATGGTAAATTTTTCTGAATAGAAATTCCTAAACAAATATAGTCAAACCTGTGTATAGTGACTACCCAGGGGAAGCATGGAAAGTGGCCACTGTAGATAGGTGACCTGTAACCTTCTAAATATGGTATTTAAATGCTATGAAGTTATCCAGAACTATTTATCTGTGATTATGTAGCTTGTAAAATACAACTGTTCTTAATTAAAACACATGAATTCTGATTTGATTTTAAACTTAATTTTTTTAAAATTCAGGTTTGATTTTAATCTTATATTTTTGTTTTCCGTATTTTTCTCTCTGCTCCCAGGTGAAACAGAACTTCCTACATATCCTGCCAGTGACAAACTATCGAGCTATCCTTACACCCGGGTGGAACTCTCCAGTGTTTACAGACATTACACAAAGACCATGTTGTGATCCCGTGCACAACCAGCTAGCTCCAGTCCATGGTACACGTCCTCCACCAGCTCCCGACCCTGCAGACCATGGTACACGTCCTTCACCAGCTCCCGACCCTGTAGACCATGGTACACGTCCTCCACCAGCTCCCGACCCTGCAGACCATGGTACACGTCCTCCACCAGCTCCCGACCCTGTAGACCATGGTACACGTCCTCCACCAGCTCCCGACCTTGCAGACCATGGTACACGTCCTCCACCAGCTCCCGACCCTGCAGACCATGGTACACATCCTCCACCAGCTCCCGACCCTGCAGACCATGGTACACGTCCTCCACCAGCTCCCGACCCTGTAGACCATGGTACACGTCCTCCACCAGCTCCCGACCTTGCAGACCATGGTACACGTCCTCCACCAGCTCTCGACCCTGCAGACCATGGTACACGTCCTCCACCAGCTCCCGACACTGTAGACCATGGTACACGTCCCCCACCAGCTCCAGACCCTGCCATTGTTTTGGAATCGGTTTCACCACAAGCCATTCATTCAGAATCATGCTCTTGCTTACATATATATAAGGTCTTTTAGTGTTAAAGCCCAAGCTTTATCATTTGCTGTTATAGGATCTTCTACTTTATCTGCACGGTTCATCAAGTCTTGAACACACAAATCTAGATCACTAAAACTTGTTTTCTTAACAATGTAAACAGAATAACGATAACATCTTGAGCACAAAAAACGCATCTCCATCAACAGCAAACTCTGCCTTGATGTCTTTCAACTTGCTTACTCCTTCATCTGAGAGGATTTTTGATGAATATTTCCTTTCTTTAACTGTAACTTTAAGGCTACATATGCAACATGTAATACAAAGTTCAGTTGTTTTAAAATTTGAAAGCTCTGCCCTGTGTTTCCTGCACAGAGATATGATATTGGGTACTGACAAACAATTAAGATGGAATGCATTATTAAAGTCGTCTAAACTGCAACAGGATTCCACTTCTGATGTAAGAGCGCACATCATGTATTCCGAGAGGAAACAATTAATCCTGTGCTTCTTCCTGCTTTTTTCAGGCGTATATAAAGAATTTTTAATGACAGCTGCATATGAATTATATACTAAAGTCCTAAGAAATGTGTGTCATGTAGTAATGTATCACTATATGATAGATCAAAAAGGTCAAAACCATGGCTTAGAATCAGAATCATGGATATTATGGGAAGTAAACTCTCAATTAGTAAACCTGGGTCTAACAGAGGAGATTTGTTTTATGTCTCAGACTTATCAAAAGAAGACATTATAGAAGCATGGCATAAATCAAAAGCTGAAATATTTTCTCTAAACAGTAAATGTAATGATGAATGTTCTTCCTCTGATGAGACATTGTTGTCACCTGCACATTCTTTAAATGAGAGTGAATCTCTTTCAAGTCTGTGTGACACAGCATGTGCAGTTAATACTATGCTTCGTTCACAGGGGAAAAACATGTGTGAAACATATTCTAAAGACCCCATGTCTCTACTGCCATTTGATATTAATTCAGTTGACACTCTATTTAACCCAGTACTTTGGAATTTCGTTTGTTCGTTAACAGGAAGTAGGGAAGAGATAGCTGAAGCACGAATGGCAGTGCCTTCGTTTGGTGAGGATTTTCTTTTTCTTGCTGATACTTCATCTCAAGGGTACTTAAAACGTAACAAAAGAATATCCCTTATGTATATGTTGCATTTTATTATCAGTGATAACAACACATATCCATTCCATTGTAGTCGGATCGGGTCGAGTCGGCTCTGTCTGCGCCGGGCTTAACGCAGCCTCATACGTCTTGGGTCTATGGTAGGATCCACAAAAGATAAACTCGAAACAAACTTGCTCAGGGTTCTCATGGAAGTCCCCCACCCTCCCCGGCCAGGATCTGTGGCCTCTCTATACATTTTTAAATTTTTTCCTGAACTTAACATGACATGCATTACATATACAACTATTCCCCTCCAGTGAAACACATTTACTTTTAAATAATTCCACTAGGCTCTCTGACTTTAAAGTACAAAGATGAACATATCTAACATAATTTGTATTGCCACTGCACACTTTACATGGGCCACACTTTGTTTTGTTGCATGGTGCAACACCTCCTTTATTTGGCTTATGTTTTACCCCTGTGAAACATTGATATTTAAATTTATTTCGAACATTATTTCAGTCTGTACTACTAAAACAAAGATAGGTGCAAGACCGAGATGTTGTGGAAAGAATGATTCTGAGAGGGATTTGTTTTAAATGAGTGATGTACACTGATGTACAATGTGGAGTTGTACTTATCTTAGTCTTGCCATGCCAAATATGAAAATGTACACGTATGAACATACATGGTTGACTCGAAGCTGAAACTGTGACAAGATAATAGTCATTGATACATGGAAGGTGCTTATGAATTTTGCCAAAGATATCTGTTTTTTTTCAGTTATTTTACTGAGAGGGATTTGTCAATTTACAACGTGGAGTTGTACTTGACATGCCAAATATGAAAATGTACAAGTGTAAACATGCACTGTGACAAGATATAGTCATTGATAGGTGGAAGGTGCTTATAAATGTATGAGATACGTTTATCTCTAAATAGTTTTTGTTTGTATTGCATACTTAAATGCTGTGGCTGAAACAGTGTGCTAAGTTAAAGTAAGCACATTCACTTCCTTGTAAATTATGGATGATTTTATCAGCATGTGTGAAGGGATGTGCAAGCACTATATTGAGATATCATAGTAATGAGGAGTATTGTACGATAGGCCATTTACACTTAAGCATTACATTTTATGTGCATAATTATGCATTATGTCATGGTTTTATAAATGAAGATAGTAGTTTTAGTATGCAAGTTTTCTATGTACTAAGAAATATGTACATGTATATACATGTAGTTGTATTTTGTACTACTTACTGGTTCACCTTTATTTGCATGCTTATAGAAATTACTGTATGTGCATACAAAATTCATCTTGAATGTTAAAAATGCAGCTGAACACATGTACCTTACCTCAGTGTGATTCATTTCACAGTATCCTTGCGTGTGATATCTTGCCTATGAACCTGTTTATAATGAGTTTACTCTGTAAATAAAAAGTTTTTTATTCATAAAATTTCATTTTTGGTTTTAAGTGTTTTCGATAACATTATTTACCAACCAGTTAGTATGTTTGTGTTTGAGTGAAACATTGATGGGTGCTTCCCGTGTGCTTTCTTTCAATGATCATATCGGCGGGGTTGTTCATGTGTGTGTGTTTGTGTGGGCGTGTATACGTGCGTGTGTGTCTGTGTGTTTTTGGACAGTTAGCACACTTCTCTTCAACATTTCCTTAACTCTCACTTCTTATTTTTGTTTTCGCATATTTTCTGGGGGAGAGTGGGGATGGGGATATACTATAATTAATTTGATAATTTGACCCAAACATTGTAAACAATAACAATAAACAAATAGCAAGAAACAAATATACTTTCCCAAAATCAGGAGGCCTAAGCATTTACTTTGACTTACCTCTAATATTCATCAAATTAGGAAATACACATATTCCCCCATACCCCTATGCCCTAAGAATGGGAACAACGTAAGTTATCCAAGATTTGTCTTTAAATCCTCGACTTCCGTTTTGACACTTGTGATATTGATCAGAGATAGTTCTCAAACATCAACTTACATAAAAATGATCATGTGGGCCTACGCGTTCTTAACTTGAGCCAATCACTCGCTGTATGTCCATTGCAATCTGTCAGATTTTATTGGTGAAAGGAGAGGAAGGAGGGAATATGGGAAATATGACATAAAATGTATTATTATCTAAGTTCTACAAATTTTAGACAGAAATGAACAAGGATACATCCATCGCCTCGATCGCGAATCGAACGTACGATCGAAGCGCTAGCAGACAACCGCCGATCACGTGATCACGTATTGACCAATGCGGTTGCTTCGGTGCAAGCGCGAATTGAAGCTAATCTTTTAACACAATTCGTAGATTCTAAAAATGAAGTGGGGTCATTATATCCGACGTCTTGACTCGTCTAAGGATTAACATGTCTAAAAGTGCACATTTTCCAGAAGAATATAACCATACGAATGAATATCTAAGCAGAAAGGAATGATGCAAGACTTTTTAATGGTACTTTTTGATGATCAAAACCGTAGAAAATTGTACGATATTAAGGGAATGTTCAGCTCATATTTTCACATTTTTTGCTGTCTTATTGTCGATAACTAATACGATATGAGGTAAGATTTGACTTTTCTCATTAATTCATGACCAAGATTATCGAAATCTGTTCAGAAATGGCGAAGTTATGCTAATTTTTATTTGACACGTCCTATCGCAATATTTGTAAAAATGCATCTCGGGTATGAATATTAGTTCCGCACACGGAGCCTCGCCCGCACGCTTCGCGTTTAGACTGTATTACAGCGGCGCGAAGTTTAAAGTGCAGCGCAGACGATCCGTTTAATACACAAGTCTATGGAACGATACCGATCCGATATATCGGGTTGATATTGTGTATATCGTGTTGATATCGATGAAAACCATTGATCGATCGCATATATTTGACGTCATTCATGGTATAGTGCACTATACCATGAATGACGTCACGGTATAGCACTTTTTTCTCCGTGGGTATTACTATGTTTGGTCACATGACGCTATGTAGACCAATCACTGAACAGAATTTCATTAATGTAGGATATAATTTGTAAAATGTATGCTCTTTCAAATGTTACACTCAGTTGTTCAATACCTCACCCCAAAAAATGTTGTGCAGCGCCCTCTTTAAAACAACTGAACTACCCCTTTATTTACTTTTCCATTGAAAAAAAGAATAGTATTAATAGAAATCCACGTAAAAAAAATATATATATATCTGATAGGCTAAAATATAGGTTTTGAGTGATTTCCATGTCATAGAACCTTTAAAAGATTTCTAGTTCAAAACAACATAAAGTATGTTGCCTTGATACACATTGCATTATCATAGAAATGTCTATGACTCACGCGGCCGTTGTTTTGAACGTGACATGTTTTAACTGCATGGGTAATAAAATTGAAAAAAAAAACATCGATCTTATCAGTCAAGAGAATGATAACGTAGAATTTCACACAGAATGAAACAAAACAATCAGCCATATCACCCGATCACACCTAAATATAAAGGAGTATAAATGACTACTCGGTCGGGTGTTAATTAGCCTTAAACGCCCGTTGGGCAGCTGGGCTAGTATGCTCCCCAGGGAGTTGAGACGGTGCGCAAGATAATTGTGCGGGTTTGACCTGTACCTGATGACCAAGGGTAATAACAAAGACTATAACATTACAAGAAAGATCACTGACCTGTGCGCAGCCGCGATGTCCCTTGAGGCAAAATGAAGATTCAAATCGAGCTTAAGAGACAACTCAGTACACCCAGAGGGTCGTGAATAGTACTCAATTTGTTTCATTTTTATTAATGAAAAAACATTTAAAAATTATAGTCGATTTTTTTGAACAAATGTTCACTTTGTTAGTATCTTTTTTTTTTGAAAAATAAGGATTAGAACTTAGTTACCTAGACACGGCAAATTCAGGCTATTATGATGATTGAACATCGAATTATCTTCAAACCGGCTCAGCACACCTGGGGGCATATTGTTGTTCTATATTAATATTGTTTTTGTATAGAGAAAAATGTTTACAAATTATAGTCGATAGCGATTTTACAATTGAAATCAGAGCTGTGAGAAACATATTTTTGAAATCCAAAGATCTTACCGTGTATAGAAAAAATGGCAATGGCTACTCGCGTATTCATATAGAATAATTCTAGAATATTCTTTAAAACTTATTGATATTCACGGGTAAAAATATTCTGTATTTCTTTTTAAATTACTCTTTGGGAAAGCTGCTGGTCGAGCATCTATAGCAAGCTAAAACAATATAAGACATCCGCTCGCAGAGAGGCTTTTATAATACGCATCTCTACGGACATTTTGTGAAAAAATCAATATGATCCCCCGGATCCCGCTTGGTTTATTTGTTTGTTTTTTTGCTTTTCTTTGTTTGCTGAGCGGGCAAAAAATCAATATGATCATCCGAAGCCCGTTTTGTTTGTTTTGTTTTTATTTATTTTGTTTGATTCTGAGCGGGCATATTGAAAAAGAGGCCCGCTCGTTTAACCAATCAGATTGCAGGATTCTCGATGTGAGGTATAAGTGATGGTGCCATTATCAATGGTTTATTTCCTTTATATTATACTTTCATTTAATTATTAAATAATTTATTTGTGTGATGAGTACATGAATCAATTATGGACTGCTTTGTTATTCGGGGCATATTGAAAAATATAGACCCGAGGTAATCTCAAAACCATGATATGACTAGAGGCGCAGTCAATAATGTATAATTTAAATGTTATATATTATTAGTATTATATTAAGGCCATGTTCATTCGCCTGTTGTACGGGACTTCACATTTGGGACATGCCTTATTTATCATAATAAGCGCTATGATCCTCACGGGAATAGCGCTATTACAATTCTGTGTATGAAATGGATGTGTACGTTGTGGCAAGATTCGTAGAGCGCGCGCTTTCCGATCATGAGATCCCGAGTTCGAACCCTGCCTTTGTCCTTCAGCAAGACAATTTATCCACAATTGCTGCTCTCTACCCAGGTGTATAAATGGGTACCATGGTCGGGTGTTAATTAGCCTGTAGCGCCATCATCAGTGGCAGCTCGGCTAGTATGCTCCCTGGGGAGTTGGGAAAGTATGCAATATCATTGTGTGGGTTTGAAATGTACCTGTTGACCATGGGTAATAATAATTAAATAATTATTTAAGCGCTTAGAGGCTCTTTGCAATTTGCGCTATATAAATGTCTATTATTATTATTATTATTATTATTATTAAATATATCTTGGATCTTGGATGATCAAATTAATAAAAAAGGCTCGTAGTGCCAAGTCCATCATTATACTAAGAGATTAGTATTAGCTACTTCAATCTACAGTAAACCAGCCCTCACTTCATACATTCCAGAATGCGCTTGCTAAGGACCCTTCTGTCCTTAGGGGCTAACCACTCTCTCGGACCCACCTCCAGTTAAAACTCCTATGGAGTGTTTTGGAGGATTAAACTACCAAGTACCAAGTACCAAGTATTAGTTCCAAAGGGCGCTAAATCCACCTTCCCCCAAAACATGTGTTAACAATATAATTGATAAGCTAACAGTTATCTACAAATCCACATTTTAGGAAGAATAAGAGGATAACATGACAATAATAGAACGCTTCGTTTTCATATTCCCATTGGCATTTGCACACAGTTCGGCATCAAAGTAATCTGCTTTTCTCCAAAGTTGAAAAAGTGGATTTAGCGCCTTTTGGAATTAAGCTCTTCATATTACAAATATGCAAATTAGATAATACGCAATGGCATTAATACCACTATGTATTTTATCCAAATTGCTAGAACATTAGACAATCATAGTTTTTTTAATAATTATCAGCAAACATTTCTGGGTCAAAATCTCGGCACAAAAGTCAGAAAAGTAAACAAATAAAGTATTTGCAAAACGTTAACTTTCAATCCCAATCTAAAGGACATACATAAGAGTATAATCGGAAAATATGATCACCTAATATAGGTTTTCCCGCTCAATTTCGCGATTGTGTCAATCGAATTGATAATAGGAGCAAACGAATTCGCGCGATTTGCGATCGCCGTACCAAAGCATTATTCGAATTCGTTAATAGGCATTCAAAATCACGCCCGGAGCAAACGAATTCGCACAAAGCGCATACCATTTCGTCAATGGTCGTTCAAATTGACACGTAGTATACGTAGACGTCTCTTCGGTCAATCGAATTCGTGAAAGGGCAGCCAATTTTCAAATTACTGCTTTCGATTTAAGAAATGTAAAGATGGATCAGCAATAAATTGGCTAAAAGCAGTGGCGTTTGTATTCAGGTAAACTTAATTCATATTCAGACAAAGCATGTTATATTTGGGAAAAATCAAGTCATAAATTATTCGTGAAATTTATAAAAGGAATATAATTTTGATAAAGGTAAATGTTGCTTGTAAGGTGAGAATGAGAAAATGGAATTCGGGGAAAAGGACCCTGGCCATCTGGAAATATATAAAATAAAATGCTTATAAGCTTCATGTATATCTTTGTTTTCTATAAAGATTCCCCTTTGGCTTATGATGTATTGTTTGTCAACTTATTAGGGGTGGGGAGGGGTGATTGTGCCTCCTATATAGCTCCGTGCTAAAGCGTATATCAATGTTCATTAAAGCTAAATGGGGATGTAGATGACATTACAATTGGAAAACCTTGATGATAACAAAATACATGTAAATATAGGTTTTCCCGCTCAATTTTGCACTTTTCTCAATCGAATTCATTTAGGGGCATTCGAATTCGCGCGTTGCCGCAGTATCGTTGGTATCGGTTTTTCTAATTCCGAATAAGTGCAAGCGAATTCATGCATACGCATACGATTTCGCGAATAGACACAGAAGTTCATTTATGGGCAATCGATTTCGCGAATGTGCAGCCAAATGTAAACTTGGTTCATACAATTTAACGCGGCATGGCCGGTCATGCCTGATGAGCACGTTTGGAGCATTCGATTTCATTTCGGGGCAAACAATTGTAACATTTCGTCATTCGTTTTAGATAACGCGGATGCTTACATTTGTGTATATGTAGGGGAGGGGGGGGGGGGGGGTACTTTCGGGGCCTTGGACTTTCATGGGAGACATATGTATGCATTTCTCAGTCGTCCGTAAATATACATACAAGTCTTCGTCCTGTTTTAATTGTCTGAATATATATATAATTATGATATGACACACGAAACTGGGAACAATAATGTTTTACTTTTGCCCTGGAAAGGACATTGTGCGGTTTGTTACGTTTGAAATTTTTTACAAAATGATGTATTTACATGTATTTTGTTATCATCAAGATTTTCCAATTGTAATGTCATCTACATCCCCATTTAGCTTTAATGAACATTGATATACGCTTTAGCACGGAGCTATATAGGAGGCACAATCACCCCTCCCCACCCCTAATAAGTTGACAAACAATACATCATAAGCCAAAGGGGAATCTTTATAGAAAACAAAGATATACATGAAGCTTATAAGCATTTTATTTTATATATTTCCAGATGGCCAGGGTCCTTTTTCCCGAATTCCATTTTCTCATTCTCACCTTACAAGCAAAATTTACCTTTATCAAAATTGTATTCCTTTTATAAATTTCACGAATAATTTATGACTTGATTTTTCCCAAATATAACATGCTGTGTCTGAATATGAATTAAGTTTACCTGAATACAAACGCCACTGCTTTTAGCCAATTTATTGCTGATCTATCTTTACATTTCTTAAATCGAAAGCAGTAATTTGAAAATTGGCTGCCCTTTCACGATTTCGATTGACCGAAGAGACATCTACGTATACTGCGTGTCAATTTGAACGACCATTGACGAAATGGTATGCGCTTTGTGCGAATTCGTTTGCTCCGGGCGTGATTTTGAATGCCTATTAACGAATTCGAATAATGCTTTGGTACGGCGATCGCAAATCGCGCGAATTCGTTTGCTCTTATTATCAATTCGATTGACACAATCGCGAAATTGAGCGGGAAAACCTATACATCATTTTGTAAAAATGTTCAAACGTAACAAACCGCACAATTCTGTCCTTTCCAGGGCAAAAGTAAAACATTATTGTTCCCAGTTTCGTGTGTCATATCATAATTATATATATATATTCAGACAATTAAAACAGGACGAAGACTTGTATGTATATTTACGGACGACTGAGAAATGCATACATATGTCTCCCATGAAAGTCCAAGGCCCCGAAAGTACCCCCCCCCCCCCCTCCCCTACATAATTGAAGAGCTTAATTCCAAAAGGGGCTATATCCACTTTTTCAATTTCGGAGAAAATCAGGTTTCTTTGTCCAACTTTGTACACGTGCCTATGGGAATATGAAAATTGAACGTTCCATATTTTGATTTTGATCTCGTAATTCGTCCTAAAATTCAGGTTTCTAGATAGCTACGTAGCTTATTAATGCGCTGATATCGTTAACTCATTTTTTTACGGAAAGTGGATAGAGCCCCTTTTGAAATTAAGCTCTTCATATACACAAATGTACATACATGTACATAGCATCCGCGTTATCTAAAACGAATGACGAAATGTTACAATTGTTTGCCCCGAAATGAAATCGAATGCTCCAAACGTGCTCATCAGGCATGACCGGCCATGCCGCGTTAAATTGTATGAACCAAGTTTACATTTGGCTGCACATTCGCGAAATCGATTGCCATAAATGAACTTCTGTGTCTATTCGCGAAATCGTATGCGTATGCATGAATTCGCTTGCACTTATTCGGAATTAGAAAAACCGATACCAACGATACTGCGGCAACGCGCGAATTCGAATGCCCCTAAATGAATTCGATTGAGAAAAGTGCAAAATTGAGCGGGAAAACCTATATTACTCTGCAAGAATACTGTGCTTAAATTGTAATGAAGAGGTGTAATACATACGATACCCTCAACATCTCATATGAGAGCTAGCTAGCTTTAAAGTTGGTAATACTTATTGAAGGTTGCAATCATGAAAATAAGCAGTAAAGTGTGTGTAAAACCAATACAAAAATATTTGTGACCTCGCATCTAGTCAAGGGTCCGTTAATGATATACGGCGATATGTGAATGGGCGGTAACGTAACTTGTCACAATGGGTAACGTAGGGTAACGTAAGTTACATTACTGTTTTTCGGCCACCATGTTGACATTTCAATTGGCTACTCAGCTGACCCTGTACCACATATAAATGACGTATACGAATGTAACTTCAATTTAGATAATAAATTATATTATACACACATTAAGGAATGCATGGTAACATATGTTGCGTCACGTAAGTTACATATTTGCATTCGATCGGTTAAATTGGCAACATTTAGTTAAACTTAGTTTTCATTTTCTCGTAATAACGATCTACTTCATACAGTGGTGACCTATATTTTGAAATCGTAGTAACGTATGTTACACCTCTTAAATCTACTTTTGTATGCTGTCTGTTTCATATGTTCCCAGTCCAATTTATTTTGTACCCTGATGTTCAAACATGTTTTTACTTCTGTGCAATGTTCTCATCGTTAGAAAAACAATAACATTGTACAGATATCAGCATCTAATCATATCCATTAATTTAGTATAATAACAGTAACGTATATTTCTGTAGATTTGGCGACACATTTCCAATGGGCATTAACATTTTAAATGAAGTGGGATCATCAAAACTTGTATTACATTTTATGGAACGCTGTGCTGTTGTAATAAAGCCGCACTTGTTCTGCTTCCTATATTTGTACCAAACTGGAAAAAATTAATAATTTTGTCTTGGCGACATGGGGTTTTAGGTAACTCGGCCACATTCTAACCCCTGTCATTTGCTTATTTTATTTTAACTCGCTTTAACAGTTTAAAGTTATGGTAGCTTTTACGAGAAGGATCCTCATTATCAAATAAAAAGTACAATTTTGCTGAAGTAAAATTGAATCTCTTCACTAGAAGAGCAGGATCACTGGCGACACAATATTTGTGCCACGATAGTGGTTTTGGCCCTTCTATGCTCTATTTTATATAAAATATTACGATCAGTTTGGATTTCATCACCATTGGAATGAGGGATCAATTACTACATGTAAATAAATTTGCTGGTACGTTATACATCTTATACGCAGCGTCGCACCTGCTTCTGTGGCGCAATTGGTTAGTGCATTCGGCTGTTAACCGAAAGGTTGGTGGTTCGAGCCCACCCAGGAGCGAATTCTATTTTTACATTTAAGAATTCATGAACTGTTATAAAACAAAACAAACGAAATATAAAATGCATACTACAGCAACGCTGTCGAAGAAAAATAAAATGATCGTGTAATACTCAAGTTAAATGTACAACTTATTTTGATTGATGCGATTTGTATAAAGGTATTATGATACTGGACTTGCATTTGATTAATTTGTGACAGCTTAGGAAAATAACGTATGACAAAATGTAGTCTACAATTATAATGATATGGATAGACGTTAATTGTTACATTTATATGTACATGAGTATGAGTACGAACTGTAATTTCAATACTATAAATACGGTTAATGGATTTCATATACATGTATATTGATGTATGTTATTTCATCTCTTATTGGACATACATGATTATCAATTGTAGTCAAATGGTATAAGATTATTCATGGGTCAATCATATATCTTCAATCATCATCAGCATTTAAAAACAATAGTTTCAAGCACTTGTTTGTAAGCGTTTTTAAAGGCAATTCAGGCAATTTGTTACCTCGAAACTTGAAATGCAAGAATATGGATATAAGTTACGATGTAATCATAATAATATATTAAGCCTTTTTCTGAAACCTGAATCCGTTTGGATTGAATACTCACATAATTTCACAATTTCATTCTGAAAATGGCAATAAAATTCATGGTGGCAAATCATGTCAGTAAATAGTTGATTAAATTCATGGGCGTACGGTTTGCCCGAACATTGTATTGTATTGTATACTGTCCGAATATGACATGGTTTGCCCGAATTAAAGGGGCATTCGGCCCGATAACGCCCGTTTGAAACCTCACAGTAGAGGGGAGGGCTGCGAAGGCTGGAGCACCGTCCCCAGCCCCCCCCCCCCCCCCGCCTCCTACGCCTTTGATTATAATGGTATTACAGCCGCGCTCTAGTACAGTATAACGCAAATGGCTTAGATGTAAATTGTACACACAATTGTTCATACATCAAGTTCATCATAAACAAATAGCTATAAAGTAACTTGGTCAGCAGATGGCGCTATACTTCATGTTTCATTTCGTTGCATTGACATATAAACGACATCCATGCATGCAGCAGCGCATTGCATTGTCTCTACTTCCTATGTGCAGTCAGTTGCCATTATATTTTACCTAGTAAACATTACTGCAATATCAAAACAAACCATTTTCACTAAACATATGTATGAATTGACATTCATGAAGACAGACATTGCTTCCAAAGTATTGTGTGTAGATAGGTAGAGTGCGCTTCGAGAATACTGTTTTGTTGTGAGGTAATGAAAAACTAAGTATAATACTTGGAAGAGCACGTTATTTTAAAAATAAAGCAATCTCTATCTGATCAAAATCGGTTCAGAAAAAGCTGAAAAATAGATACATAATATATCCGATTGGATTGCAATGTGGGTCCTACATTTATTCAATAATTCAATAACTGATGAAGTTAGCCGCGGCATGATTTCTTTACCCAAATATGCATACCTTAGAATACATTTTGATAGTCTATGCGAATAATTGCGCTGTAATATTTTGCAATGTCGCCCTCTTGTGATGAACAGGAATTGTGGAAGTGAGTTTTCTACATCTTCTCTTTTACACGTATTTTAAAGAATACTTCGCCCATTCCATACCCCAAATATATGAATGGATGTTTTTAAAAAGGCCATAGTCTTCTAATATCTTGGGTGACAAGATTGACTTTTTATTTTAAAGGGAGAGATCCACTTTTGCAAGCCAAAATTCAAAAGTTGCGGTCTGTTGAGGTCTGAGCAAGGGGTAGGACTAGACAGAACACTTCTCTGTGAAATGTGATTATTTTGTATCATTCACCTGGTCCTGATGCTTCTTTCAGCCATGGTATGCTCTGCTCTATCTTGTAGCACAATCCAGCCAAGAATTAGGCATATTTGACTTGCAATTGGACATGAAATTGGACAGAATTTGGAATTATTACTTGTGACTTTAGTGTGTGCTTTGGAGCTGTGGTCCCAAACATTCACAACTGTGCAGCTTTCGCTATATTGCAGGCATATTGCACATTTTGATTGTGGTATTGAGGAACAAGGAAAAAAGCACCAAGCGCTGCCCCAAAGGCTGGAAGGTTTTTACGACCTAGAAGTGACCAGCAAGGCCACCCTTCCACCCCGGTTCCACCTAGCCCATTCCAGATTAACGACGTTCTGGACCGTAAAATCCAGGCTCAGCAGGGGATGGGGGCAGCTGCAGGTCCAAATCAGGAGAAGGGTTTCTTTGTGAAATTCGACATTGAGGACCAGCTGGAGGGAGTTGACCAGGCGGAGAAAGGGAAGATGGGAGAAATCATAATGCTGGCGGTTGAGGCAACTGTGAAGGCGGCCATTCCAGCTGTCGTCCAGGCTGTGAAGGAGGTCTGCTTTGCCGCGATGAAGGAGGTGGTAAACCCCCATCTCCTCCGCCTGCAGTACAAAGCAGATGAAATTGAGCAATCTACAAGGAGGGAGAATCTTCGTATTAGTGGGCTTCCTGAGGCTGATGGGGACGAGACGGAGGACCAGCTGATCGCAAAGGTCTGCGATGTCGCTGAGAAGGCAGGAGTGGATGTGTCAGAACGTGATGTGTCAACATGCCACCGTCTGGGGAAGAGAGGAGAGGGCAAGGTTCGGCAAACCATCGTGCGTTTTGCTGTTCGGAGGAGGAGAGATGCCCTCTACAGTTCCCGTTTCCAATTGAAAGGGAAGGAGGGATGTAGAAACATCTACATCAACGAAGATTTGACCCCCATGAGGTATTCTGTCCTCATGCGTGCGAAAGGATCCCCTCTCGTGAAGGGTGTGTCCACCAGGAATGGGAACGTCATCTGCAAAATGACTAACGACGAGATCAAGACCATCACTTCTCCAGATGGCTTGTTCGATGTTGGCATTGACGACATCGACTACGAGAAGTTCAAACTGCATTTCCTTGCCTAACTCTCTTTTCCACAACTTGTACAGATCTTTAAATAATATTCGATGATGATTAATATCGATTATGATGAGAATAATATTGATGTACAAGCACATAGTTTAACCCCAACCGATTTTGATGATACCATGCAGCTCACTTGTTCTACCTCTCTTAGTATTACTCATGTGAACATTAGATCCCTTAATAAGAATATTGGAGAATTGAGTTTCCTGTATGAACATAGTTTGAGTTCTAAATTTGATGTGATTGCCCTATCTGAAGTATGGAGTGTTCCTAATGTTGATACTGTTAATTTAAAAGATTATGTACTCGAGGTTAACTGCCGGGAGGCTGATTTAAGGGGTGGTGGAGTTGGTGCATACCTCAATATCATGTTAAAATATATAAGATTAGATTATACTGTCTTGCATGCTGAAAGCCTCTGGTTGGAGATAATTGGAAATGATAATACCATTGTCATGGGTGTAATTTACCGTAAACCAAACACTGACATTTGTCAATTTCAAAATAGTTTATTAGGCATCTTGGAGAGGATAAATGTTGGAAGGTCAAATATAGTCTTAATAGGTGATTTTAATATAGATTTGTCTCGTAGAAATGTTAATATAAGGACAGATGATTATTTGAGCACAATAGAGAGTACTGGAATACAGCAGATTATTACAATGCCGACGAGAGTGACAGATCAGTCTTCATCTCTTATTGATCATGTTTATACTAATGTAAATAATTGTGTAATTCATTCAGGTGTTATAGAAACTGATGTGTCTGATCATTTTCCTATATTTGCGGTATTTCAACATCACCCTATTGTGAATAAGGATGTTTCTTTGAGGAAAATTGCTCGCACGTACAAGCAGTTTAATGTTCATTTGTTTTGTGATGATCTCGCAAGCATTAATTGGGATTGTGTATGTAGATGCAACGATGTTAATATGGCTTATTCTGTATTTTATGATTTGTTTGTAAAGGTGTGTGATAAACATGCTCCAAATAGTGTGCATACTAGTGTACAGACGAGACATACTCCAAAAAAGCCATGGATAACTAAAGCAGTTTTTAAGTCTATTAAGAAGAAACACAGTTTATATAAGAAATATAAAGCATCAAATTTTAATGTAGAATATGCACAAGAGTATAAGAAATATAGAAATACATTAACAACGGTACTGAGGAATGCTAAACGAATGTATTACAGTAAGTTATTTGATGAAAATAAGCATGATACAGGTAAAACATGGAAAACAATAAACGAATTGATTAGTGGAAGAGGAAAGTCTAAAAATACTGAAATAGATGAGTTAGTTTTACCGTCGGATCGTATTGGTGGAGCTGCTAGAGTTGTGTCCTCTAAGAGAGACATAGCCGAGGAGCTAAATAATTATTTTGTCACTATTGGGTCAAACTTAGCAAGGAAAATTCCAAATGTATGTTTTAGTTATAAGGAGTACTTAGGGAGAAGAAATGACAAATCGTTGTTTTGGAAACCCGTTACAGAAAGGGAAGTTTTGGATTATTTGTGTGGTCTAGACAGTAAGAAAACTCATGGATATGATAATCTAACAGTAAGACTGATAAAGGATGCAGCTAACTTTATTGTTGTACCATTGACTTACATTTTTAATTTGTCACTAGAAACGGGTACTTTTCCTGATTGTCTTAAGGTAGCTAAGGTGACACCTATTTATAAAAAAGGGGCAAAAGCGGAACCAGGAAATTATAGGCCTATATCAGTTTTGCCTGTTGTTGGAAAAATATTTGAGAGAATTGTAAATGTTCGTTTAATAGATTTTTTGGAGACTAGTGATATTTTGTATAAGCATCAGTATGGATTCCGTAAGAAATATAGTACTAAATTATCTTTGATTAATCTTATTAATACACTTATGAGATCAATGGATGAAGGTAAAGTTACTCTTGGTATATTTATAGATTTTCAAAAGGCATTCGATACTATAAATCATGATATTCTTTTAGAAAAGATGGCACATTATGGTATTCGTGGTGTTGCGTTACAATGGTTTGTTAATTATCTTTTGAATCGCTCTCAGGCGTTATGCTATAAGGAGGCAACATCTGCCAGGAAGAATATAACGTGCGGTGTACCACAGGGGTCAGTTCTTGGTCCTACATTGTTTTTGATATATATTAATGATTTACCACGTTCTACTAACTATTTTAATTTTAGATTGTTTGCTGACGATTCAAATATTTTCCATACTTATGATGCTAGTCGAACGGAAATTGATATAAATGAAGTTAATGAGCAGTTAAACGAAGTTCAAAAATGGTGTAACGCTAATAAGCTCACTATTAACTTAAAGAAAACTAATTATATGTTTATTAAAAGTAAAAGGCAGATCGTTAATATAAATAGTGTCCTTAGACTGTCCGATACAGATATAAGTGAAGTGAGTGTGGCATCTTTTGTAGGAGTTCAAATTGATAGCACCTTGACTTGGAAACACCATATTGAATGTGTAAACAAGAGTGTACGGAGAAAAGTGGGCTTGCTCTTTAAGCTGAGATATTTTGTGCCTCAGTATATTCTTGTGCTCTTATATAAATGTTTTATACAACCCCACATACTGTATGGAATAGAGGTGTGGGGGAGTAGCTATAAATCTCACTTGAATTGTATTCATTTATCCCAAAAGATGGCTGTGCGAGCGATTACATTCTCATTATTTAGAACATCCTCAAAACCACTGTTTCAAAACTTGAGGATATTGGACGTGTTTAGCTTGCATGAACTTGCAGTTTCAACATTTGTGTATGATTTGTTCGTAGGAAATTCACCACACTCCTTACTAGAATATTGTGAAGTGCTACATCATACTTATAGAACCAGAGGGAAAGAAAACTTTCTGTTACGCTTGCCGATATGTAGGACAACTCAAGGGACATTCTCCATTTCTTTTGTTGGGTCAAAACTTTGGAACAGTTTGCCTCAGGAGATTAAAGAAAAAAAAAACAGATATTTATTTCGTAAGGCCCTCACAATGTATTTGGTAAATAAATAAATAATTGTATATGCTTGGTTAGAAATGCCTTTGGTAGAATGTATACAATGTATACCTCATTAATTATAATGATTCTTTTATATGAAAGTTATTTTACAGTGAAGTTATTTTATACTGTCATTTGTATTATAGTTTAGTTTATACTATACAATAGAGAGGACCGATCTCGACTAGCACTTGTGCTAACTTTCGGTTCTCCTTTAGCGACAACTTGATTTTTGATCTAACGCATTTTAGGTAGATACACGTCTGACATTTTTATTTTTACTTTAATTGTTTTGTTAAGTATGTACAGTAATTATTTGTGATAATTTTGTCTTACATGTATTTGATGATGATGATGTATTTTTTGTTGTTGTTAATAAAACTTCAAACTTCAAACTTCAAACACGGAGCGTTTATGTATAAAAAGCAAATATAGTACCAATAATTACAAACAATGATATATTTTGAACAGTACAAACTAACTCTATTAGTTTGTAATGTAATTGTGCAGGTTTTGGTTACTAAAATTCAGTTTGACCAAAACTGTACTCTCTTTACCAAAAATCAACTTTCCCTTTAAAGCCACCACCCTCACAATATGGAAGCGCATTCAGTATAAGCCGCTCAAATTGCCCATCTCTACCTGGCATTTGCACGTCTGGCTATAATCCCGTTTGGCACGTTTCACTGATCTTAGAATCTAGACGCTTCGTTTAGTAGCTTCTTTAGAAGTATGTCCAAAGCAGCTTACGTACTGCCCATCTTGACTGGCATTTACACAGTCTCTAATCCTGTTTGGCATGTTCCAATGATGTTTTTAGACATTTCACTGATGCTATTATCGTATTTCAGACTTGTTGTTGTTGTTTTGTTTTTTTTGCTGATCTTTCGTTAGAGGTTTCACTGATCTAATACTTAAATAGATGTTTCACTAATCATGGAATTGAAAATTCACGCATGTTTATACCCAGTCTTGGAACAGACGTTTCACTTATCTTGGTATATATAGATGTTTTGCATGCATTCATTCATGCGAGAGGATTTTGACAGTACTTAGCTTCATTTAAAGTGTGAAGTTTACCACTTGTGCATAGCTGAATGTACCCTTCTACATTTAGACCGGCCATTTACACCCCCACGTCCGCCTGATCCTGTTTGGTATTTTTCACAGATTTTGTTTGAGACTTATTGCTGATCACGGAGAAGACGTTATGGTAAGGAGGGGGGGGGGGGGGGGGGGGGGGTGGTAGGAAGGGGCCACCCATGCCCTCCTTACCATAACGCGTACCCGCGCTGTAGTTCTAAAAAGAACTACAAGCTCAAGAAAGAACCACAGTCCTTTCCAGGACTACCCAAGAAAGAGTCCTCCTCAGGACTCTCCGATCCCTCCCTTCTCACATGGTGCAACCGCAAGCCAAAGCTGGTACTCACAAAACAGCATCTAAACTTTTTGTATCGTACCTCTTCAGAAACATGTGAAATTCCCAAACTAAATGTGAAAAGGGTATATGCCTATGAGTACTTTTCTGTGTCGTAACAGACCTAGGTAAACTCTGCATGAACTCATCGCCAAAACTAACGAGTGTGAAGTGTAGACGGAAAGCTGAAAAACCATAAATCATATAGCAACGTTAAAGATTTGGAAAAGACTTTTTAAAAATAGATATTGATCCTCTTCAGAAACAAGTGAAATTCCTAAACCAAATGTGAATGGGGTATGCTTGAGTACTTTTCTGTGTATTAACGGAACCTAGGTGAACTCAGCATGAACTCTGCAGCCAAAATAACGAGTGAGAGAGGAGGAAAATAAAAGCTGAAGACCATAAATTATATAGCAATGTAAAAGATTTGAAGAAAAAAACAAAATCTTGTATTAAACCTCTTTAGAAACAGATACAACTTAAAAACTGAATGTAAATAGGGTATAAATGAGAGTACCTTTTCTCTGTGGTACTAGACCTAGAGAGATAGGGAGAATGAAAGCTGAAGACCATATAAAATCATGTACACATGGCGATGTGAAAGACTTTTTGTTCCACTTCAGAGACAGTTTAAATAAAAAAACACAATGTGAATAGGGTATAACTGAGAGTACTTCTCGCTGTGTTTAATAACCGACCTTGGTGAAAATAACAAGAGTGATGAGTGGAATTAAAGCTGATGACCAGTAAACCGTATGGCACAGCGAAATATATACTTGGGAGCTAGAGCGATTTAGCCCCCGACAGCCCCCGACAGTCCCCGAACTGCCAAAAAGAGCCTGTGATAATCATAAAAGAGCCCCCCCCCCCCCCCCCCCCCCGCCCCTCGTTAATTTGCCTAGAGTTGCAAAACTGTTTTCATGCAGGTGAGCTTGAAAAGAAGCTCTTTTAAATTTTCCCCCCTGGTGTAGCAATGTGAAAGATTTTTCAACAGTTTGTTTGTACCACTTCAGGAACGGTACTATTTTCAACAAACAAATGTGAATAGGGTGTGACTATAAACTGAGAGTACTTTTTTATGTGGTAACGGTCCGTGGTGAACTCGGCGGGCGAAATTACGAGCGAGGGAAGAAGAAGGGGAGTTGACGACCGTTAAGACAAGGGGATGATCACAGCGGTGAACCCGGGGACCGACCGACATTACGACAGAGAGAGAGAGAGAGCTAGAGACGGTGAGAGGAAAAGGAAAGAGAAAGAAAAAGAGAAGAGGATTTCGACGACCCTAAACCAAGATTGGAGGATGTTGATGGGACGCATCTTTACGTGCGAGGGAAGAAAGATGGAAGTTGACGACCGTTAAGACAAGCGGATGATCACAGAGGTGAACCCGGCGACCGAAATTACGACAGACAGAGAGAGAGAGAAGAGAGCAAAAAGGAGAAGAGGATTTCGACGACCGTAAACCGAGATGGGATGATATACCTGCTCGGATACATCTTTCAAGTGTCATTCCCAATATATCAGAGCAAAACGGGGAAATAAACAAAACTTGTATTTTCGAGGGGGCTACTTTTCAAGAATGCCATTATTAAACTAAGATAAGATTTTAGAACAAATCTAAAAATTTGTTTTACATTGAAATAGAACTTTACAACAAATTAGTTGAGGCTCTTAAAAAAATGTATATATATGATTATTGGGGGCTCTTGGCATTTGTTGTGCTGAATCGCCCTGAGCACCTGTTTTTTTGTTTTCTTTTCGCTGGAGCAAAACCTCTTGTTTGATGAAGTGGAATATGGATTAATTCTTAATAGCTTGATAAGAACTCTGCTTTTCTTTGTCCTTTGAATATATTGGCAGACTTTTCCATTTTGCAGTCTCAGAGTTAACCCTTTTTATAAATTTATATTGTTTGCTTTCAATTAAGTTGTCTCAATTCAAATTTTAGTTGGCACTCTGGACTGTTGTTGATGCTTTATTTATATTTCAAAGGTACTTTCGTCTCGTCTCTCATACCGTATACGCAGTCTGTCTGAGTGCCAATTCAACTTTATCGTTCGGTCTCTTATGAGACTGTGAAAGTATAATGTGTCTATATAGTATAATGTGTCTATATAGTATATAATATGCAAAACCTTTTCTATTGTAGAAATTCTCCCTAATGCCTAGCAGCTAATAGAGACCTACATTAAAGGGACTTAGTAACATTGTCCAAATCCTCAAAATCCAATTGGAATTCTAGCGGTTCCCTCATACCTTGTTGTATTCATACTATTAACAATAAATCATGGGATAGGTTTCTGTTTTTCAAATTTCCCTTTTGTTACAAAGATATTTACGATTGAAGTGTTCAGATGTTAAATTATCCACTGGATCGTCAGAACCGTGTACAAAGTGAGTGCAATGAGTAAGTGAATATCACTGCATTTTTTGCTCATTACTCGGCCATATAACGTCAATTTAACTTGAATTTTTCACTCAACACCCAGTGGACATATCAGATAACAGCGATATACATTGTATCAAACACTCATCACTTTTTGCACATGTCAACAAAGTTACTAGATCTCTTTAAGATGAAACCTTTAGTTGAACAAGTCCAATGTGTCGCATTGTGATTTGCTTTCTGTCTCTTGCTGTCTTTTAAGAAATATTTCTAATTTATGATTTATTGCCGTACAAAAGGAAATTTGTTTTTGAGATATATAACAAACAATCTGTATGAGTGTCAATTTAGCTTAATTGATTGCGTGGGCTATAACAGAACATTGAAAATGTGTGAATTTTGGTTAATGCTTTCATGTATTTACGTATATGATAACAATCAAATTTAGTGTAGCGAATCTTGCTGTTTAAAGTTCAAATGTGAAGTCTTTTCACAAAACAAAATAGAAACTTGTGAATGTTTTCTCTGAAAGAACTAGTACTCCTGGGTTTAAATGATTCTGTTATTTGCAGATCTCAAATGCTACAGATCACTTCACTTTGATTATTCAATGTTTTGTGCGCTCAATTTGATTATGCAATGTTTTGTGCGCTCAATTTGATTATGCAATGTTTTGTGCGCTCAATTTGATTAGGCAATGTTTTGTGCGCTCAATTTGATTAGGCAATGTTTTGTGCGCTCACTTTGTAGTATTTTGTGTTCTTTATCCCTTAAATGTATTATTGTTTATTTCCAACAAAGAAAAATATGTATGATGGACGGTAAATTATACAATATAACACTTTGAGAATATATTAACATAACACCTGATATGTTACCCGTCACAGCCAGAAGAAACAGAAGTCGGATAAATAATTTTCTGGATCAGCATTATCTAAGCTTTAATATGATATAAAAGTTGTATTATAGTGATTCTGCAACGCGGAGTTATTGATATTTTTCTAAGGGCAATTTCCAACGGTCTGGAAATAAAATGCAGAGAAAATCCCTCAAGAAGTTTTACATCCGTTTCGAGAGCGAAATTAGCTTTCTAGTCAGGCCATACTTGAACCAGTTGCATGAATAGAATGTGGTAGCAACCTTTATGCAATTTTCTTGAAAACTTGCATATCAGTACATATGTATGATTTACACCTTCCCTCCAAAAATTGTTGAATATAATCCATGCTTTGTAGAGATATGTAAAGATTTGATCGAAATTTAAGTGATTTTGGAATGACAAACTTGGATTCAAGTACACACCGAGCATGGGATACAAAAGCGAGCACTTTTACCCGTGGACATGCTCTCATTATTGTTTAACTAATCGATATTGACAGGTAGTGCAGCCACCCCTTTGATGAAACCATATCGCAACAAATAAAGCTGCGACGGGGGCACGCCTCAACGACAGCGTTACCCTAAAGAGCGTTCTTTTTTAAACAAAGGAGGCCATTTGAGTCAGTAGGTGAATAGGGATTAGAGAATATCGATGTGCGCTGACCACTCTTGACCGCCAGCGAGATTTGCAACTTGGCACAAAGGGGTTGTTAAGATGCGGAGCTTAATATCGATCGCTTTTGGGAGCGAAGAATTTTGGAAAGCAAACTTTTCAAACCTTCTAAAAACATGCTTCAAAACTTTCCTTAATTTTCACCTTTCCACTAAATATTTGTACTGGAGATTGTGCTTACTGGTAGAACAAATATCAGGGAAAGGCCTGAACTAATAATATTTTTTTTCGACATTTTAATGCAATTTCAAATCAATCGTGATTTCTGAGG
Source organism: Echinarachnius parma (assembly GCA_037951105.1). Lineage (NCBI taxonomy): Eukaryota > Metazoa > Echinodermata > Echinoidea > Clypeasteroida > Echinarachniidae > Echinarachnius > Echinarachnius parma. The sequence continues at coordinate 54,348 of JBAMJV010005018.1, forward strand.
TTCGAACTCGCGCGACTTTTGGCTCCTCTGAGAAAGACGGGACACATATATGGGTAGTTAAAACTACCATATATATACATCAATAATTAGCATTAGAGCTGAAGCCTCAAGGGTATTAATTAGTCCAGTTTAACAAGCTGCGATTTTGTTGACTTGATCTGTCTCATGTGTGGTTTTAATATTATTGGTATGAAGCTATCATAGAAAGTTCCCAATGATTGCAAGCTGATCTATTTCAGGACAAGATCATTAGAGCTCAATATAGTCCTGTAGCTGAAAGTTTGTTGACTTGAACTGTTTCATGTTTGGTTTCTAATGTTTTTGATATGATGCTGTCATAATGTAGATGGTTCCAAATGATTGCCAGCTTATCTATTTTAGGACAAGATCATTGGAACTGGACAGTAGTCCTGTTTAATGGGCTAATAATTGTTTACTTGATCAATCTGCTTTATGGGTGGTTTTAATATTTTGATATGAAACTATCATTGATGGTTCAAAAGCATTGCAAGCTGATCTATTTTAGGATGAGATCATTAGTAGTCCAGTTTAATGAGCTGAAAGTTTGTTGACTTGATCTGTTTCATGTTTGGTTTTAATGTGTTTGATATGATGCTATCATAAATGGTTCCAAATCAAGCTAATTAGGATGGGATCGTTAGAGCTTAACACTCGTCTGGTTCAATGAGCTGAGAATTTGTTGACATCTGATCTGATGGGTGTTTTGATGTTTTGGTATGAAACCATGGGCGTAGAGACTTACACAATACCTATTCATCAGGGGGGATGAATGAATAGATCACCCCCCCCCCTGTTGAATGGGTATCAATGACAGATCTACGCCCATGTATGAAACCAACATAGGTAGTTCAAAACCATTGCAAGCGGATCTATTTTAGGACAAGACCATTGGAGCTCAATAGAAGACCAATTTTAATGAGCTGAAAGTTTGTTGACTTGATCTGTTTTATAGGTAGTTTTTATGTTTAGGTATGAAACTGACATTTATATATATTTACAAAAATATGCAAGCTGATCTTTTTTTCAGGACAAGATCATTAGAGCTCGATAGTAGTCCTGTTTAATGAGCTGAAAGTTTGTTGACTTTATCTGCTTTAAGGTTGGGTTTAATGTGTTTGATATGATGCTATCATAGATGTTTCCAAATATTCACAATTAGGATGGAATCATTAGAGCTTGGCACTGGTCTGGTTTAATGAGCTGAGAATGATCTGTTTAATGAGTGTTTTTGATGTTTTGATATGAAGCTATCATAGATCCAAATTATTGCAAGCTATATAATGAGGCCAAGATCATTAGAGCTCAAAACTCGTCTGGTTCAATGAGCTGAGAATTTGTTGACATCTGATCTTATGGGTGTTTTGATGTTATGGTATGAAACCAACATAGGTAGTTCAAAATCTTTGCAATCCGATCTATTTTTAGGACAAGACCATTGGAGCTCAATAGAAGTCCAATTTAATGAGCTGAAAGTTTGTTGACTTGATCTGTTTTATAGGTAGTTTTGATGTTTAGGTGTGTAACTGACATATATACATGTATATTCGCAAATATAAGCTGATCTTTTTTAGGACGAGATCATTAGAGCTCGATAGTAGTCCTGTTTAATGAGCTGAAAGTTTGTTGACTTGATCTGCTTTGATGGTTGGTTTTAATGTGTTTGATATGATGCTATCATAGATAATTCCAAATCAAGCTAATTAGGACGGGATCGTTAGAGCTTAACCCTATCAAGCCCAAGGGGGGGCTGAATGAGCCCCCCCTACCATATTTTTTACTGCCACGCCCACATTTTTCATCCAATTTTCACCAAATTCGGTGACTTTTCCTAAAATTTTATAGGGAACATTGTGGTATGAAATTTAAAATTGTCAGGTTTTTCCCGTTGCCATGGTAACCACTTTCTGAAAGGCATGTTTGTCAATTTAAGACTTATTTTGTTTTTCTTGCACTAAACAAGTAAATCATGTAAATTTCTGAAGTGTTTTCTATTTGAAATGTATAAACTGTACAAAAGTAAAGTCACAATATCAGAAAATAGATTTCACTTGTTTGTTTTTGTTTTTTCTTTGTTTTTCTTTGTTTTTCAAGAACAAAATGGCGGAAAACAATAGAAATAATAAGAATTTCTAAAAAAACAAATTTTCTCATAATTTTCAAATTTTTTTCTTCAAAATTTGAATTGAACAACCTTTCCATACACAACCCAAGGTATTGACATGGTATTTTCATCTTCAATTAGTAACAGTATCTAGTAAACTTATATTGAAAGTGATTTTATATGGTCATTATATAACACAAAAATAGTGTAATATGTTTAAATTCATTGTACTGTCCAGGCTTTGACATGAATTAGTTTATTTATATAATCTATATGATCGGTGACAGGTTGTCATTATCTGAAGAAAAAAATTTCATGGATATTTCTTTTGTTTTTCTTTGTTTTTAAAGACAAAATGGCGCAAAACAATGAATATAATAAGACTTAAGTCATATATAGTTTTGATATAATTTTAGGATATTTTTGTGATTAAAATCTGCTAATGAGGGTTTCTTATGATGTCAACAAACATTTTGATATGAAAGAAATCCATTTGGTTTAAGTTTATAGGGTAAAAATTAAAGAAATCGCATACGTAAATTATCATGTACTGTAAAGTGTATGATAAGATGTGTGAAGGTCACCTCCACAATGACTTTGCGGACCTAATGGGCCTCTAAATCCCATCAAATTCCACAGAAATGACCTGATCTATGTTCCAGAATATGTAATATTACATAATTATGTTGAAAAGTTAAATTTGCCTTCTTGATAACAGTCCATTTGGCGAAAACAGCTCCAAATTTCTATATTCTGACATTTTCTATGTTTTTTATCATATTATCGTAAATAGCGCCCTCATATGGTGACCTTTAAAAATGTTTATGATTTCAACTTGTAGAGGTTGACCTGCTTGACACATGTGCCAAATATGAAAGTGGTTGATTGAATAATAAAGAAATTAGAGAGGGGGGGCCCTATGAGCCCCCCCCTTGGGCCTGGGAACGCCAAAATAGCTTGGGCTTGATAGGGTTAACACTCGTCTGGTTCAATGAGCTGAGAATTTGTTGACATCTGATCTCATGGGTGTTTTGATGTTTTGGTATGAAACCATGGGCGTAGAGACTTACGTAATACCTATTCATCAGGGGGGGGGGGAATGAATGAATAGATCACCCCCCCTGTTGAATGGGTATCAATGACAGATCTACGCCCTTGTATGAAACCAACATAGGTAGTTCAAAATCATTGCGAGCGGATCTATTTTAGGACAAGACCATTGGAGCTCAATAGAAGTCCTGTTTAATGAGCTGAGAATGTGTGCACTTGATCTGTTTTATAGGTAGTTTTGATATTCAGGATATATATATTCACAAATATATGCAAGCTGATCTTGTTCAGGACAAGATCATTAGAACTCGACAGTAGTCCTGTTTAATGAGCTGAAAGTTTGTTGTCTTGATCTGTCTTATGGTTGGTTTGAATGTTTTTGATATGATGCTATCATAGATGTTTCCAAATATTCACAATTAGGATGGAATCATTAGAGCTTGGCACTGGTCTGGTTTAATGGGCTGAGAATGATCTGTTTAATGAGTGTTTTTGAAATTTGAGATATGAAGATTTCGTTGAGATACAAGTAAATGCAAGCTAATTTGGACAAGATCATTAGAGCTCAACATTACTCAATATTACTCTGAGAATGTGTTGACATCTGATTGATTTTAAGGGTGTTTTGATGTTTTGGTATGAAACCAACATAGATAGTTCAAAATAATTGCAAGCTGATATATTTTAGAACCAGGTCATTAGTAGTCCCTTTTAACGAGTTAAGAATTTGTTGACATCTCTTTTTAATAGTTTTTTTTTTAATGCTTAGTTATGAAGCTATCATGGATGATTAGATCGCTACACTGGTTCGGTTTAATGATTTAGAATTTACACATTTTACTTGCCCAAACACAAAATTCACTTGCCCCACAAATCACAATGTGAAACGCATGTACAAAATAACCATAGAGCAAGCCTCCACATTAACTATTTTTTCTACTTGCCCATTTGTGCAAGTAAGATGAATGTTTACATTTTACTTGCCCAAATGTGACCTTACACCACCAAACGATCGTTATGTCGCTGTGGTAGTTTCTCTTTTATTAGCTAAAATAGTCCAATTTTGTTCAAAATATGAGATTTAGGATTTTGGTATTTCCTGAATAAGCATATCTCAATCTAGCTTCTATAACATTTTGAGCGTCGGAAATCATCTTTAAATATAATTTTTTCATGTGATCTTATTACAGCGCTTTAATGGAAACTGATCTTTTAAATGGTCCGTTTCTCCCTTATTTTAAAAAGGCTTCAGCCATATTCCAAATCTTTGGTGTTCATTTTGAGAGGGTTTGCTTAGTCCAAATATGACGAATGATATACCATTTTAAAGGTAATGACTTCTTCTTTAATGTTTTATAAACATCAGCACAATCAGTTTTCCCGACTTATTGGTCGTTTTGTGGTGTAAGGTCACAAATGAAGAAATAGTCATAGTCATCCCTTACAATATTAGGGGTAAATGCATTTGGTTGATTAAAAATCGTCTATTGACCTCTCTTCTCAAAGTCTGTCCTTTATTCTTACCCTTTTCTCAATAAGATGAACATAAATGTTAGTTGCCCAATCAGGCAATTAAACAAGTGGGCAAGTGCTAGTGTCGAGCCCTGCATAGAGTCATTCATTTTTCTCCTTGCAGTTGAACAGAAATGTTAGTTGGCCAAAGTCAGGCAATTAAACTAGACAGTTTATGAAATGTTACTTGCCCGACATACATTTTTAATTGCCCCACCGGGCAAGCGGGCAAGTGTTAGTGAGTGTAGAGCCCTGCTTTAGTTTATAATTTGATAACTACCATCTTCTGCAAAAAAATATGATCTTGGATAGTAAATCATCGTAACTCGTTTCACTCCTCGGCTTTCATTTGGCAAGATTATTGAGGGTTGTCTGTCTAGTTTATAAGTCTAGAACCCATGTACTTGACCTTTCATAATTGCTGTGTGGTGGAAAATTTGAAATTTACATCAGAACTATTGTCTCAACTAGTACAAGTAATTCTTAATTATTATGTGTCATCATTTTCATGATAATAGAGCGCTATGGGGGGTCGTTTAAATCCAGCTGTGAGCCGAAATATCCTTATTCTTGATCTTTCATATTGCGCGGTCCCTTTCATTAGTGGAGAAACCCTGTACGTTGAGTGGCGTAAATTCTGCATAATTATTGAGCGCAATTTGAGTCGCTAGTCCATTTTACAAACCGAGAACCCATGATTGGAACCTTTTACAATGTGTGACGAACATCAAATTGTCTTAACTAGTACTAGTAAAGTATCTTTTAATCATTGCGTGTCATCATTGCCACGATGTTGTGTCTATGAATATGAGCCCCATAAAAATGATCTTAACCAGTTTTACTAAATCTCAATCATTGCGTGTCATCATTGTCGGGACTATTGAGTGCAATGGCAGTTGACATTTCACGTTGTGTGGCGGATATTTACAGCAAATTGTCTTAAGTAGTAAATCATTGCATGTCTACATTCGGCATGATAATGGGGGTCGTTAGTCTCGTTTACGAGCCGAGGATCCACGGACTTGACCTTTCGTGGTGTGTGGCGGAGCTTTATTGCTCCTTTTTTTATTACCGTACCTCGTTTGCGAAACAGAATGGCCCATAAGACACTGTTCAGTGGCATAGTCATGGCTAGCCCAGATAAGTGCACATAAGGGGTGACGTAGATGGTGATGGTGATGGTGATGGTGATGGTGATGGTGATGGTGATGATGATGATGATGATCATCATGGTGATGGTGATGGTGATGGTGATGGTGATGGTGATGGTGATGATGGTGATGGTGATGGTGATGGTGATGGTGATGGTGATGGTGATGGTGATGGTGATGGTGATGATGATGATGATGGTGATGGTGATGGTGATGGTGATGGTGATGGTGATGGTGATGGTGATGGTGATGAGGATGGTGATGGTGATGGTGATGGTGATGGTGATGGTGATGGTGATGGTGATGGTGATGATGATGATGATGATGATCATGGTGATGGTGATGGTGATGGTGATGGTGATGGTGATGGTGATGGTGATGGTGATGGTGATGATGATGATGATGATGACGACGAGGATGATGATGATGATGATTATGATGATGATGATGATGATGATGATGATGATGATGCTTTTTGCTATCATAATGTCAAATGAACTGTTTGAAAGAATTTATGTTAAATTACGTCTTTTTCACCACTTTTCTAACCTTAATGTTTGCTACAAGAAGGGGGAGGAGTAGTTGAGGGGCATTATGGGGGGGGGGGGGAGAGTTGCCCCCTCATGCTACCCGTGAGGCCCCTAATCTACACCCCTGACTTCATACACCCAAATGTTACAGCTCTTTCTGTTGCTCAAGGGATGATGTGAACAATAAGTCAAAGATGCGCGTAAAACTTGTTAACACTTTCCCATATTTAGCATCCAGTATGTCAGATGCGTTGCATCTAAGCATTAGTCTCTGCACGAGTGGAAATTTGATTGTGGCGAGAGATGATGATTAGCGGCAGTTTTCAGAACTCTTTGGGCGTTGAAAACAAAGTTTCCAAGAAAGACTAAGTAGTAAGATTAGCGGTTAAACTTTGTACACTCATACGTACGTTCGTTATACTGTCTACGTTCGTGCACCGTTTGGCTTTGTCTATTGCGGCATGGCATCGGTGATTAGGAGGTTATGTCCAAGACGAGGCAGATCTTGTAAACACTTTTCCATTTATAGCATCCATTATGTCAAGTCTGCAGCACATAGGCATAAGTCTCGACACTGCTGGACATTTACAGCCTAAAGATGATATTAAAGAGAATTATTAACTTCCTCCCATTTGAAGCATCCATTATGTCAAATCTGCAGCACACAGGCATAAGTCTTGACACTGCTGGACATTTGTGGCTTAAAAGATGATATTAAAGAGATCTATAGTAACTTCCTTGACATGCAAATGCTGGCAAAGTTTTCAGGTTTCTGAATTTCTCTTTCGTTATAAAGATATTTATTATTGAGGTGTTTGGATTCTAAATTCTCTATTTAGGGAGAATTATAACTGTGCAAAGTAAGTGCAGTGAGTTTAGCAAATACCACTTTGCATTTTCGCTCACCACTCGGTCATGTGATATTAATTTACCATGGAGTTTTCACACATTACTAAGTGGACATATCAGATTTTAAAAATATCAACTATTCGTTAGATTTTGCACATGCCAACAAGTAATACTAGATCCCTTTAACAGGGCTCCACGCTTAACTGTTTGGTCAGTGGCCCGGTCGGGCCAGTGAAATAATTTCTTCCCCCTTTCTGGTGGCCCGAAAGATATGTTTCATGAGTAAACTTTTTACTTTACAAAATATCACTCTTTCCTGATCAAACCTGTGATTATAGATAAAGCATGACATGGAAGAAAACAAGATTTGTCTAATTTTGTCATTATCGGGTTGAAAATCTGCTTACCCGATCGGGCCACCAAAATATGACTTTTATACATTTTTGCTGGCCCGAAGTGCAATTTCACTGGCCCCGGGCCAGCAGGCCAGTGCGAGTGTCCTGCCTTTAATTTGGCCCACTTGAAATGTTGCAGTTCATAAGGAATGGGCATCAGAAACAAGGACATGCCTATACCCAATACCTTCCTAATGTACAGTTGCAGAAATAGGATACGTCCCTATCGAATAGTTACAATTCACAAGGTGTCAAGTCGCAAGTCTTGCCAAGACATCTATAACGACTATCAACTGTTATTGATTATCACCCTCTGTTGATATTGCATTAAAAAAAGGAATTGAAAGTCAAGTCTAGCTCGACTACCCCATTAAAAAGCTCTTTACCATGGTAATCATTGATCGTAGTCACTTGAAGTTGTCGAGTGCAGATACTACTATAGCCCTGCCTAGATCTAGAAAAAAAGTTCCAATTTGAGGTTTTCCATTTTATTATTTGTGACCCGCTATAGCAAAACCCGGCACTTGTCGGTAATTCATGTTTTGAAGAAATGTGCATTTTAAGTTCACACAATGTGTGTATTAAAAGACCTATGATTGTAAAATTGAAACAATCATATCTTCGCCAATTATTGACCAATTAGGTAGAACAAAGCATCAAATGAAAGCTTGTGATGAGGCCTTTCTAATGGTGTGAAAATCTACATTTAGATTTTTACCGACAAGTGCCGGGGTTTTTGCTATAGCCGGTCACATTTGTGACCGCTTGCTACCTTACTCTACCCCATCACTTTGCCTGATCCGTTGCCTTCACACTGCCTATTCTAATTTGACCTTGATCAATCTTCTCTCCTTTTGAGTACACTAAATTGGAAGGATATTTTCTATTGTTAGTCAGTAAAATTATGTTTCTTCTCTGGTTTTTTAATAATTTATTTGATTTAATCACTGTTCTTTCATCCTTTGAGTAAAAGTCTACCCCTTTTCTTCAAAATTTGAAAAATATTTTTAAGGTCACTAAAACGATGTTTCTACTCTGTTGTTATAATTTTGTATTTGCCTGCCACCTTATTCTACCCACTCGGTTGATCCGTTTCCTTCCCACTGTCGATTCTAATTCGACCTTAATCACTCAAGATTGTCTTCTTCTTTTTATGAAAAAGTCTCCTTTCTTTCTTCAAAATTTGAAGCAATTTCATGTTTTTTGCAATCACAAAAATGCTTTTATTCTGCGCTTTTTAAAAGTTTGCCAATTTATTCTACCCTCTCTGTTTGCCTGATCCGTTTCCTTCCCAATGTCTATTCTAAATCGACCTTAATCGCTCTTCTCTCATCCTTTGAATAAAAAGTCTACCCTTTTTCTTCAATATTTGAAGGATATTAATGCTTTTTTCAGTCACAAAAATGCTTTTATTCTGCGCTTTTTAAAAGTTTGCCAATTTATTCTACCCTCTCTGTTTGCCTGATCCGTTTCCTTCCCAATGTCTATTCTAAATCGACCTTAATCGCTCTTCTCTCATCCTTTGAATAAAAAGTCTACCCTTTTTCTTCAATATTTGAAGGATATTAATGCTTTTTTCAGTCACAAAAATGCTTTTATTCTGCGCTTTTTAAAAGTTTGCCAATTTATTCTACCCTCTCTGTTTGCCTGATCCGTTTCCTTCCCAATGTCTATTCTAAATCGACCTTAATCACTCTTGTTTCATCCTTCGAGTTGAAGTCAACCGTTTTTCTTCAAAAATTTGAAGGATATTCATGTTTTTTCAGTCACAAAAAATGCTTTTATTCTGCGCTTTCTAAAAGTTTGCCAATTTATTCTACCCTCCCGTTTCCTTCCCAATGTCTATTCTAATTCGACCTTAATCACTCTTCTCTCCTGTGGAAGCAAAAGAGATGCCCTCCCGGACCCCGCGGCAAAAATGCATAAAACATCTCGAACGGAAGGCAGCTGGGAATTTTAAAGAACATACATGTAGAAGATCCATTATAAGAGATTAAAGAAGAAAATGAAAAATGAAAGGTTGTAAGTTTAAATTTGAAAAAAAATAAAAAATTTGAGTTTGAAGTTTGATATAAAACAACAACCACATACATGAGATATAAAGAAGAAAATGCAAAAGGTCATAAGTTTGAATTGGAAAACAAAAAAATATTAAGTTTGAAAGTTTGTTAAAAACAAAAAACAGCATATTTTCATCACGATAGTATTCTGTTGTGAACAAAATGTAACATGCTGGAAAAGTCCAATTAAGCAAAAAATCGAAAAATGGATCATTGTTACTACGGCCCACTGGCCTGGGAAAAGAGTAATTTTTAGTCTGAGGAAAATTTTTAGAAAGTCAGATTTACAAACAAATATTAGTGGCCAATGTTGGTGTCGCCCTATTAGTAAAAAATAAATAAATAAATGGATAGTGCGAGGCTCTATTTTTTTCTCTCTCTAAGTGTTAAACCCATCAAGGACGATGGCCCACATATTTGTGGTTTGGTAGTCCTACACTTCAGCAAGATGGTGAAAAGTTATATGGAGTGTACAAGGAGAAAGAGCATAAATTTCTCTATTTTTTTTTTTAGCCCTTTTTATTACTCTACCTGCTTTCATTATTTTGTTATGATTTGTGTTATTGTGTAGATCGCTATGAGTTAGGAAAATCCTTAAATTGGCAACGCATTGTCATATTTTCAAAATGGATTTTGGCGTTCAAATTGGCAACATTGCGGCAAAGTTACTTCATTATTTGTCTTAAATTTGAATAACTAAATATTTTCCACCTATTTTTATGTCATTCAAAGGTAGAAACAATTAGGTAGAAACAAAATTGAGTTGACTATTTGTTGAGAAAAATAATTATCAATTTTGCCTCGAAATAGCTCTCGTCCTTGATGGGTTTTAAAGAGGCAACTGGATAGGCTAACAATGTTAAAATTTGCCCACTGGCCTCGGCCATAGAATAAGTAAATATAGGGCAGCAACACTTTATGAAGGTCTGATTTTAGCAAGGAACAAAAAAAGTTAGTGCGAAGCTCTAGTTTGTTTTCCTCTCAAAGTGTTAAAGAAGCCTTGAAAAGCAGACAAATTTCACACGTTTAAAGTCTCGCAGCTGAATCCCTATTGATTGGAAATTATGGTGCGATGTTTATACATATTAAAAAAGTATTTTAACCCATTGAATTGAATTATGAGTCTGGTTATCTCTGTATTTAACACTAAAGGGCCCAATTTGTATGCCTCCGCAACAAAGTGGCGGTAGGCATTGTTTAACACTTAAATGCTGTTTGAAACGTATGAAATTGCAATATGTTTTTAAAGGGATCTAGTAGCTGTGTTGACATGTGCGAAAACTGACAAAGGCTTAATGCAATGTGTATTTCTGTGAGCTGATTTGTCCACTGAGTGATGTGTGAAAATTCCATGGTAAATGAATGTCCAGAAATGCAAAGCGATATTCGCTAAACTCATTGCACTGACTTTGTACACAGTTGAAATGAAATGAATTTCCAGTGCAATTTCAAACATATCGTATGAAATACCACATCTCATAGTACAATAAATCATCTTAACGGATCTTAATACCCCATTCATTTCTAATCCATACAATTACCCTTGAATTACTACATGCCTCTGGAAGTCTTAATGCAAAACTGTTAAAATCCTGTCACTTATGGTAGAACAAAACTTCAAATTGAATCGCTACATGCCATATTTGAATCTGGAAGTCTTATTGAAAAACTGTTTAAAAATTCAATTGCTTATGGTAGAAAAAAAATTCAATTAAATTACTATATACCTTTACGTGCTATTCAGTCTGGAAGTCATAATGCAAAACGGTTAAAAACCAGTCGCATGCGTTACATGCTATTGAATCTGGAAGTCTTAATGCAAAACTGTTAGAAACCTGTCGCTTTATATTGTAGAAAGAAATTGCTCTATCACCGAAGTGATTGCATTGACTTCGCCACCGAAGTGATTGCATTGACTTCGGAGAATTCCCAGGGGTCAGTATTCAACACGACACACTTAAAGGGATCTAGTAACTTTGTAATAAATGGATCTTATATGGCAGAGTAATGAGTGAAAATGCAATATTTGCTAACTCATATAAAGGTATAAAATATCACTCGCCCATCAAGTTCTATCGTTGAGTTGTGTATCAATTAAACCCAATGCCTAAAAGAAACTAGTGGGGTCCTGTATTAAAGTAACTTTGTTGACATGTAAATGAATGGTTGATAAAATGTTTATTGTTGTGATCTATAACTCATTGCACTGATTTTGTACCCAGTGTAACTTTACCAGAGGATAATTAAAAATCTGAACACTTCAATCGTAAGTATCTTTTTAATAGCGAAAGGGATATCAAAAACGAAACATGTTCCATGCTTCTATTGGCATTACAAATACAACAAGGTATAAGAGAACCAATTAGAGTTCTAAGTAAGTTTTGTGGATTTTTACGATGTTACTTGGACCCTTTAAAATGACGGATTGAAGGTTGGAAAGAAATTGTGATGAAGAGTTATTTTATCAAAATTAATGCTCTTTCTTCTTGTACACTTAATTTAAGTTGTTATATTCTTGCTCAAATGTAGGACTACAAAACCACAAATATGTGGGCAATCGTCCTTGATGGGTTCAGCAAGCCTCCACACTAACTTTTTTTTCCTTACTGGCCCATTCGGGCAAGTAAAATCATAACTTTCCAAATTTTACTTGCCCGAACAGAAAGTTCACTTGCCCACTTCCTTCTAAGATGAGATTTTCACATAAGAAATTTGTTTTTCTCTCATAGTTGACCAATTAATTTAGTTGCCAGATCGAGCAACCGAAATAGGCCATTTAGGAAATTTTACTTGTCCGACATCAATTTTTACTTGCCCCGGGCAATACTAGGGCAACTGCTAGTGGGTTAAAGCACACATTCTCCATATACAACGGCACAAGCACGAGTATTTTGGTCCTGCTAGTCCTGAATGGGTTGATGCAGGTATAATGCAAGCCTCCACACTAACTTTTTTTTCTCTACTTGCCCGTTTGGGTAGGTAGATTCACAAATTTTCAAATTTGTACTTGCCCGAACAGAAAATGTACTTGCCCGCTAGATTAGATTTACACCTTGTGAATAACAGTTTCTCTTGAAGTTTCACAGAATTGGTAACCAACTAGACCATTTATGACATTTTACTTGCCCGACATCAATTTTTACTTGCCCGGGCAATAATAGGGCAACTGCTAGTGTCATTTAGCCCTGGGTTAAAGCACACATTCTCCATAGACAACGGCACAAGCACGAGTATTTTGGACCTGCTAGTCCTGAATGGGTTGATGCTGGTATAATGTACATGTAACCTCGGTAATGGGAGCCGTTAATGCAAGGCTGTTAAACAACCTGTCGCTTATGATCGAGGGCATGATCATTTCATCGCCAAAGCGATGGCATCGCTTCTACGAAACCCCAGGGATATTTACAAGACACCGACCCATATCCTCCTCTTTTAGATTATCCTGTCTCTTCACATTATATGTATGTACATTTTCATGAGCAGCATGGAATGAAAGTTTTCCAGATTAATCTGGAATTTAAGAATTTATTTTTGTAATTTACCAGATTTTTAAACCGAAATACTTACCCTAAGAACAGCTGATACACGGAAAGAAAATCTGTTTAACCTCAATTATTTCCAGATTTATCTAGAATTCTGGATAATGGGAGCCGTTAATGCAAGGCTGTTAAACAACCTGTCGCTTATGATTGAGGGCATGATCATTTCATCGCCAAAGCGATGGCATCGCTTCTAGGAAACCCCAGGGATATTTACAAGACACCGACCCATATCCTCTTCTTTTAGATTATCCTGTCTCTTCACATTATATGTATGTACATTTTCATGAGCAGCATGGAATGAAAGTTTTCCAGACTAATCTGGAATTTAAGAATTTATTTTTGTACTTTACCAGATTTTAAAACCAAAATACTTACCCTAAGAAAAGCTGATACGAAAAATATGTTTAACCTCAATTATTTCCAGATTTATCTAGAATTCTGGATTCCCCCCCCCCCCCCCCCCCTGCTTTAACAGACTTTAGCACTTGGTGGTAATTCATGTTTTGAAGAAATTGGCATTTTAGGTTTAAATTGAAACAATCAAATCTTTGCCATATATAGTCCAATGTTTTAGGAGAAGGCATGAAATGAAAGCTTGTGATGAGGCCTTTCTCATAGTTAGAAAGTCTTCTTCATTTTTATGCCTCCGCCAACGAAGTGGCCGGAGGCAATATGTTTTCGGGTTGACCGTCCGTCCATCCGTCCCGTTTTCGTTCTCGCGATATCTCAAGAACCGGTTGACGGATCAATTTCAAACTTGGTATGAGTGTTCACATTGGGGTGGCAATGATCGGATTAGATTTTGGGGTTCATGAGTTCAAAGGTCAAGGTCACAGGACTCAAAATATGTGCAAAAATGCCTCGTTCTCGCGATATATCAAGAACCTGGATGACAAATCAATTTCAAACAAGTTATGAGTGTACACATTGGGGTGGCAATGATCGGATTAGATTAAGGGGGTCGTGAGGTCAAAGGTCAAGGTCACAGGACTCAATATATATTATGCAAAAATGGCTGAATGTCAGATTTCAAGTATACTTGGTACCTGAATATTTATTAGGGAGCCAATGTAGCCATCACAGTTTGGGGTCATATGGTCAAGGTCACAGGACTCGAAATATATGAAAACAAAATTAAATTAATTCAGCGCACGTTAATTTGGGCTTGATATTAAAATCACGAGATAGTGGAGGCACAGTCGAAGATCCATCTAGTTTTTACTGACAAGTGCAGGGTTTGCTATATCCAGTCAAATATCTAAGAAAATCTATTTCAAAGAGATCTAGTAAGTGAATGTCATATGAATGGGTAATGAGCAGAAATGCAAAGTGATATTCGTACATAGTTGAACGTCTCCCAGGGAGACTTTAAAATCTGAACACTTCAATCATAAATATCTAAGTAAATAAGTAAATTCTAAAGTTTGTTTACAACACACTGTGACTGGATTATGTCATATAGTTGAGTATGTGCAGTACATGCATGCATGCCCACAGGGTAAATGTTTTTTTGCTATCCGACCTTTCACGATTCATTCAGGATTTCTAATGACTCTTAGAGGCACGTCCCGTTTAAACTGGGAATTATTACTTAAATCGCAAATTCTTTTGAAAAATACTGCAGCTTGAACATGTAATCTTAATTATGTGTACATAATCCATATATATTTAGGTCTTCAGGGCAAATGTCATTGAGGAGGCATTTATAATGGCTTTATTATCCTTTTGTGCATCCCTATATTATCCCGATACTTTTCAATATATATGAGTATAATCTGACGTTTGTTTACAAGATACATCATAATGCGACTGGATTATGTCATGTTGTTAAGTATGTGCACGTGTTTAGGGCTACATGGTGAATGTTCCATGTTCTGTGCAACGTAACCTTTTATAAATTCCTGGGGGATTTCTAATGACTTTAGTATCCTTTGCACATCGCTTTTATTATCTCGATGCCTTTGGTATAGATCTACAAAACTATTGCACGGACTGTAAAAGAAAAATATGAAGTTTGTTTACAACTTACTGTGGCCGGGTTATGTCAATTTTTTTTTTTACTGGGCATTACTTAAATGTTAAATTCTTGTGAAAATACTTAAAGGGCAATGCAACTCAAGAATAGAGTTTATCCTACTTTATACATCGTAATATACCTGTTTAATATATGTAACATTACTCCGAAGAAAAATTGGAAGAAACATGAGAAAACTCTATCGGGTATACCACTCTTCACGCGAACGCTGGAGGCCGCCATTATTAGGTTTGCGGGGACTACATGCACTAATGAATTGCAATAGCACCCATTCAAACCATTGTTAGAATACTTGTAGATGTACAACTCTAAGTTGGAGTTAAAAATTATTGAAACCATTTGTAGCCTTGGAATGAAATATATTAAAGGACCTAAATAATGCAACGTACTTTGACACTTATTCCATAGTTGATGACTTGAAACATATGTCTGCCGAAAAAAAATCCATGAAAATAAACACAGTAGTGATTTAAGACTAATTTCTGATGCCAAATCTCACTTAGCAGCCAGTTTACGCCCCACCCACATTTAGGGTCCGGAATCGGCACGTGATTGACATGTGATTGACAATTCATTGGCTTACGTCATGGCGCGTCATCTACAGAATTTAGTTCACGAGTCCGTTCTTTGGATGACGTCACATTTTGGCGATTTAAAAGGGGCGTTCCCAGGACAATTAGATATTTACTAATTACCCCAAAATTGATTGATTTCATGAGAAATGATTGCCAAATTATTTTTCTTCGGGCAAAATTACGTATAGAGAGCCGAATTTTGAAAATTAGGCCATCTAGACGCTGTAGTTCCTTTAAAAAGCAAAAGTGCACATATTTTACACTTTTCATACATTTTGAGGACATGAAATCTCAAACATGTCAAAGAAACTAACGGCTTTCCATAATGTTGAAGTCCAACTTAGAGATAGCTTTCAACTGTAGTTGGGAACATGAAATCTTGTTAGAATGCATGCATGCATTTATCTTGTCCTTAGGGTGAAAGGTCCAGCAACCCGACCTTTTTCCATTCTTGAGGGATTTCTATAGAACCAGTCTGGTTATCCCTAATATAATGCGTCCTCATTTTAACCTTGCCTTGGGTACATTTCAAATTGTATATAAAACAATGTAGTTGGAACATGACATCTTGTTAGAATGTGTGCATGTAATTGTATCTTGTCCTTAAGATGAAAGTTCCTTCAACCTGACCTTTTTTTTCCCACACTTGGGGATTTGTAATGACTTGGTGTATGTCCCTCGTGTTTCTCCTTGCCATTCATAACTTTTAATTTGTGTAAAAGACTGTAGTTGGAGAATGAAACCTCAAATCTTGTTTAATAGGATGTGTGCTTGTATCCTGTCCACAGAGTAACCAGCAACCTCACCTTTTTCAATCCTTGGGGGATTTCTATGGAATCACTTTGGTTATCTCTATAGCTTCTTCATGTTAACCTTGCCTTGGGTAAATATAACATGTAACATTGTGTTACTGTAGTTAGAACATGAAATCTTGTTAGAATGCGTGCATGTATCCTGTTTACAGCGTAAAAGTTCAAGTAACCCAACCCTTTTCGATCCTTGGGGGATTTCTTTGGAATCACTTTGGTTATCTCTATGCTTCTTCATTTTACCCTGAGTATTTTAAAAATTATGTTAAACACTGTTAGTTGGAATGAAACCTGAAATCTTGTTTAATAGGATGTGTGCTTGTAACCTGGCCACAGGGTGAAAGGTTTTGTGCATTCGATCTGTTGCCAGTCCTGAGGGATCTTTTTGATGCCTTTGTACCTCCCATGTACTTCTCCAATTTAACCTTGCCTCGGGTAAATTTGAAATTGTGTAGAACATCTATTAGCTGGAACATGAAATCTTGTTAGTATGGGTGCAAATGTACCCTGTCCACAGGGTGAAAGCTCTTAGCAACCCAACCTTTCGCCATTCTCTGCTGGATTTTGATAACTTTGTATATATCCCATGTGCTTCTCCAATTACACCTTGCCCTACAGTTAATTTGAAATTGTGTAAAACACTGTAGTTGGAACATGAACATCTTATTAGAATGCGTGCATGTACTCTATCCACAGGGCACAAAGTCTTGTGCATCCGACCTTTTGCAAGTCTTGAAGGATTCTGTAATGACTTTGTCGCTAGTGCTTCTCCAATTCAACATTGCCTTTGGTAAATTTAAAATTGTATGAAATGCTGTAGTTGTAGTTGTAGTTGTAGAATGCATGCATGTATCATGTCCACAGGGTGAAGTTCCAGCGACCCGACCTTTTTCCAATTTTGAGGGATTTCTATAGAACCAGTTCGCTTAACCCTTAAATGCTAGAACTTCATTTGAACCTTGCCTTAGGTTAATTTTAAATTGTATAAAATGCTGTAGTTGGAATGAAACCTGAACTCTTGTTAGAATTTGTGCATGTATCCTGTCCACAGGGTGAAAGTTCCAGCGACCCGACCTTTTTCCAATCTTGAGGGATTTCTACAGAACCAGTTTGGTTATCCCTTATGCTTCTTCACTTGGACCTTGCCTTGGGTACATTTTTAATTGTATAAAATGCTGCAGTTTGAACATGAAATCTTGTTAGAATGCATGCATTTATCCTGTCCACAGGGTGAATTTCCAGTAACTTGACCCTTTTTTCATTCTTGAAAGATTTTTCATTACTGTACATTCTTTTGTTCTTCTCAGTTTTAATCTTGCCTTATAAAATGAAAATGTTAAATTGTGTTAAACGCTGTGGTTTGATCATGAAATCTTGTTAGAATGTGTGCATGTATCCTGTCCTCGGGGCTCACAGTCTTGTGCATTCGACCTTTTTCCATTCTTATGGGATTTCTAATGACCTTCTTAATCCTTGGTGCATCCCCCTTTTTGGTAAATTCAAAGTATGTGGATAGAATATGGACCAACTTGGGATGTACTCAAATCTCCTTTTGTCTTGTTAGTACTGGCGGCATATACCCAATGGATGTCCATTCTACTTGACCTTTGCTGTACTTTTGACATTATTTTGGCCTTCTATATCCCTTTTCTATTAATTTTGCCTATGGCAGCCATAGAATTTTCGGTATTTTCTAAATATCGGAAGTACAGGTAGAATATTTTCTTGCTTTTTTACAGTCAAAGTTTGATGGCTCTTGAATGTCTGTACTGCTTGAACTTTAGCCTCGCTGGAGGCATTATTAAGGCCTTCTATTTCCCTTTTCTATTTATTTTGCCTGAGGTATACTAAGGATTTCAATATTTCCTAAAATCGGATGTACAGGTGGAAAATTTTCTGACTTTGATGGCACTTGTATGTATTAAGCATGCCCAGAAGGAGACGGTCTGTGCTGCTTGAACTTTTACATCGCTTCTGGCATTATTACGGCCTGCCTTGCTTATCCCCCTTTTCATATTTCTAATATCGGAAGTACAGGTGAACAATATTTTGTTAAGTGAAAGTTAAATTTTGATGACATGTGTACATGTATGCCTGTAAAGCTAATAATGTCCATACTTTGTCTTGTTTGGGGCATTATTACGGCCATGCTTATTCCCCTTTTCATATTTCTCATATTGGAAGTAAAGGTCAATTTTTGTTTTTAAGTGAAAGTTAAATTTGGATGACATGTGTACATGCCTGTAAAGCTAATAATGTCCATACTTGGTCTTGTTTTGGGTATTATTATTATGGCCTCGTCTATAAAAGCCCCCATTCCATTACCTTGCCTGTGGTAGAGGATTTTAATATTTCTAAAAATATCGGAAGTAGAAGACTTCACTCAAATTTTGATGGCACTTGTATGTACAACCATGCCTAGAAGGGTCATGGTCTATGCTACTTGAACTTTTACATCGCTTGGGGCATTGGTTTGGCCTCCCCTTGCCCCCTTTCCATTTTTGTTTTGCCTAGGGTATAGGATGTAAATCGGAAGTTCAGGGTGGAACATTTTTTTAAAAACTTCATATTCAAGTAAGATGTACAAGTTGCCTAGGAGGCAAATGTCCTTATTATGAAGTGTGTCCCTTGCTTAGGGATTTGTTATGATGGTTATGACCTTTTCTAGCTTACAAGTTCTAATACATGTACCTTGCCTATAGATATGGTAGATGATTTGATTTTTTTTCTTCTTAAATCAGAAGTGGTCATCTGGGCACATTCCAAAACAGGCACAATTATCCTGTGCACATTCTCAACTCCCCGGGGAGCCTTTTGGGGATTTGTTATGACGGTTATGACCTTTGTCTAACCCGTTCCTATACCTTGCCTATGGTAGAGGGTTTGAATATTTCTAAAATAAGAAGTGGTCATCTGGGGGGGGGGGGGGGGGGGGTGGTGTTTTACTAACACTAAAATTGATTTCAAAGTATTGATTTTATTGTAGTGTTTATTGTAGCGTATTGTGAAACACCCCCCTGTGGGGTGTTGCATAAGGAGTCGCTATCAATCGCAAAGTTCACATATTACAAAATAAATATATTTATGCCCTTTTCATTAGCTGCTGTAGTGAAAATTGTAAAACAAAATTGTAAAATAAAGTCTGTATTAATTTTTTATTTCATCACCATTTTATAATTCCTATGAAGTATACAACTTGAAAATCTCTATACAAGGTTAGATCAGGTGACTAAGTATGTGTTCTACTCAAAAAGAGGAAAATTCTCACCCCACGATGCAAACAAGAGGAATTATCCTCTAAATGATTGGAAACTTGTACAGTTATAATTTTAAGATGGTGAAATAAAGTCTGTATTTCATCATGTATTCAGATGTTTCACTATCTGCAAAGGTTAGATCAGGCGACATTTCTAAATATGTTATCTTAAATGCAAAGAGGTAAATGCGGTTGACCCTCTTCCCTTCCCGCCCACCCCACCCACGAGGCAACAGTGATAATTTGAAACATGTGCCCTTCTCTCACCCACCTCACAATTTTAAGAAATAAATGATGAGAAGAAATAAAGTCTGTATTTCATCATGTATAAATTCAAAAGCTTCAATATCTGCAAAGGTTAGATTAGTTGACATTTCTAAGCATGTTTTTTTTAGCCCAAAGAGGGATGATTCTGTGGACGCTTCTTCCGCCCACCCCACAGTGAAATAAACATTATCCTCTAAATGATTTGAAACTTGCGTGATCAGAATTTGGAGATGGTGAAATAAAGTCTATATTTCAGTTTATATTCAGATGTTTCAATATCTGCAAAGGTTTAAAGGGACTTAGTAACATTGTCCAAATCCTCAAAATAAAAATTTAATTCTAGCGGTTCACTTATACCTTGTTGTATTCGTATTAACAATAAAATCATGGGACAGGTTTCAGTTTTTCAAATTTCCCTTTCGTTACAAAGATATGTATGATTGAAGTATTCAGATAAGAAAAACTCCGGGCGAGTTTTTCTTCCGTGTACAAAGTGAGTGCAGTGAGTTACTGAATATCACTTTGCATTTTCGCTCATTACTTGGCCATACCATGTCCATTTGACTTGAAATTTTCACACAATACCCTGTGGACATATGAGATAACAACAATATACATTGCATCAACCATTCATCACTTTTTGCACATGTCAACAAAGTTACTAGATCCCTTTAATAGATCAGATGACATTTCTAAATATGTTTTCTACTCCTCAGAGGAAAATGCTGATGACCCTTCTCTCACCCCAACTCACAATTTTAAGAAATAATAATGAGAAGAAATAAAGTCTGTATTTCATCATCATATATTCAAAAGCTTCAATATCTTCAAAGGTTACATTAGGTGACATTTCAATGCATGTTTTTTTTTATCCAGAAGAGGATGATTCTGTGGACACTTCTCCCACCCACTCCACCGTGCAAATATCAAAAGCTTTAATCAATATAAAGGTTTAAAGGGATCCAGTAACTTTGTTGACATGTGCAGAAAGTGATGAATGGTCGAAGAAATGTGTAATTGCTGTGATCTGATATGTCCACTAAATAATGTGTGCAAATTTCATGTTTAATGAATTCCATATAGCCGAGTAATGAGCACAAATGCAAAGTAGTATTCACTAACTCATTGCACTGACTTTGTTGTACACAGTTGCAACTTTCCAGTGGATAATAAAAAAAATGTCCTAACACATCAATCGTAAATATCTTTTGAATGAAAGGAAAAAAAAACAAAAAACGAAAGCTGTTCATGTTTCTATTGATAATATAAATTCAACAGGGTATGAGAAAACAACTACAGTTCAAATTAAGTTTTGTGGATTTGGACAATGTTACTAGATCCCTTTAACTGGGTTGACATTTCTGAGTATGTTTTTTTTTGTTACCCCGAAGAGGACGATGCTGTTTAACCTTCTTCCACCCACTCCACAATGCAAAAAAGATTCTCCTCTTAAAGGGATCTAGTAACTTTGTCGACATGTGCAAAAATGATGAATGGTTGATGCAATGTATATTGTTGTTATCTCATATGTCCACAGGGTATTGTGTGAAAATTTCAAGTCAAATGGACATTGCATGGCCAAGTAATGAGCGAAAATGCAAAGTGATAGTCACTAACTCACTGCACTCACTTTGTACACAGTAAGAACAGCTCCACCGGAGTTTTTCTTATCTGAATACTTCGATCGTACATATCTTTGTAACGAAAGGTAAATTTGAAAAACCGAAACCTGTCCCATGATTTTATTGGTAATACTAATATAAAAAGGTATGAGTGAACCACTAGAATTAAAATTTTATTTTGAGGATTTGGACAATGTTACTAAGTCCCTTTAAGTGGTTCTCGCATACCTCAATGTATTTGTATTACCAATAGAAACGTTGAACAGCTTTAATTTATTCCAGATTTCTCTTTCATTATAATGATATGTATGATTGAAGTATTCAGATTTATAATTATCTACTGGATAATTATAACTGTGCAACAAGTCAGTGCAATGAGCTAGCGATTATATCACTTTGCATTTTTCGCTCATTACTTGGTCATATGACATTATGACATTCATTTACCATGGAAATTTCACACATTACAGCATTACACCTTGTACCAACACCTCTGCCAGTTCTTGCTCTTGTCAACAAAGTTATTAGATCCCTTTGACGAGCCGCCACATACATAGATAGATCTTGTATGATTAGGGTTAAAGGCGTGTTTCAGATGAATACTGAAGAAGCGTTTCGAGGGGGCAAGTGAAATCGCATTAGCTAAAGTGCACCCACCTCCCGGCACTCCACCTCCCTCGTCGACTGAAGTGTTTCGTTGAAGAATGCTCTCGAAGACAGCTACAAAGACCAAAAATCCTCCTCCCCCCCCCCCCCCCCCAAAAAAAAAAGAATGTAGGAGTGAAACTGGATGTAAAAAAATAGCGATCATGCTAGAATGCTCTCGAAGACAGCTACAAAGACCCACGACCCCCCCCCCCCCCCCCTCAAAAAAAAAAAAAGATTGTAGGAGTGAAACTGGCTGTAAAAAAATAGCGATTATGCTTGAATTAAAAAAAAGGTAATACTTCTGTATTTGTTTGAGTACTGAAACAATTACTCAGGAAGGTTTTCACATAGAGGAGCGTGCATTTGTCTCACCAGGGGAGCTTTTTTTGTAATAATACTTTTTAAAGTTAACAGCAACAGAAATCTCCAACTTCCCCCTCACCCCCTCCCCCCCCCCCCACCCCCTCCTAAAGAAAAATAAAGTACTTCATAGGATCACTTTGGATTTCAAACCTCTCTCTTCAACTGGAGTGTGTTTCATTGGAGAATGCTCTCGAAGATTGCTGCAAAGACCCCAATTCCCCCCAAGTATAGGAATAACAATGGTAGCAATTCCACTCAAATACAAAAATATAATATATAACCTCAGCCATTTCACCCCCCCCCCCAAATGAAGGAACATATAGTTAAAGAAAGTTGAACAATTGCACATAATTGGAAGGTGTAAGATGATATAATCTTGGGAACTAGTGAATTTCAGACCAGTTTTTTAAATTCCTGTTTAATTTTATCTAATTAAGATGAGAACTTACATTTCACCAAAGTTTTCAATACAACAAAATTAAGAATACATCTTTTTTTTTTTATCAATAATGAACTTTTTCTGAATTCATTTTTGTTAAAGAGATGTCTGGGTGTTTTCAAATCAGCCTTAGATTTGAGTGTTAAATGTTATCTAATGAAGATTAGAATTAACATTAAACCAAAATGTCAAAGAGCAAAAACAGCAACGTATATTCTTGTTCATGATGCCTATTTCTTCTTAATTGATTGTTAAAGGTACATCACGGTGTGTTCACATTAGCCTAAGATTTTTAGTGGTTATGCTATCTAATGATGATGAGAACTTATTTTACACAAGATGGCAAAGTGCAATTATCAAAAAAAGCCTTCTTGTTCATAATGTTTGTTTTCTGAATTCATTTTTTTGTTAAAGAAATGTCTGGGTGAGTTCACATTAGCCAAAGATTTTAGTGTTTAATGTTATCTAATGAAAATGAGAACTTATATTACACCACGGTATAGAGTAAAACAAAATGAGAATACAGTTTCTTGATCAGTTATGCCAGTTTTTCTGAATTAATTTATGGTATAAGAAATGTCTGGATGTGTTCACATCAGCCGTAGATTTGAGTGTTTAGTGTTATCTAATGAAGATGATAACTTACATTAAAACCAAATAAGTTTTGAGGATTTAGACAATGTTACTAAGTCCTGAACACTGAAGCAGTCAAATTATTGACAAATGGGAAACTGCATGATTTTGTTTTCCAAACACCATCAATAGCAGTGTGTACCATGAACGATGAGCTGCGATCTACAGCACACACTTTTTACCCAGGTGTACTTCCCCCTAAAGCCGGCCAATTTATGTCCTAGAGTCCTCGGGGATCTGTGCCAACAGTGAAGCAAAGGTCAATCCAATTAGACCGACTGTCTGACTGACCGACTGGCCGACCATCCAGGGGAAAATTGTCGGTGCCCAATTTACGACGCATCCTGCGACTGTCCTTTTGCTCTTGGCACTGTGCAGTGTGTGCACTTGTTTATTTTTTACACATTACTGCATTACCCACGCTCTATTTGGATCATACATTTGTATATATATACACAGGGCTTGATACCTGCACTTGCCCGCTTGCCCAGGGCAAGTAAAAATTGTAGTCGGGCTAGTTAAATTTCATAAATGGTTTACCGTATTTGCCGGTGTATTACCCGCTCCGGTGTATTAACCGCATCCCTAACTTTTGGGGTTTTCCATGAAAAAAAAAAAAAAATTGATAGTAAAATTCTTGATTTTTAGATGGTCAAAATGTGCCGAGGATAAGTAAAAACATAATTCTTTTTTCAGAGAGTTTTGGTCTATGAAATATACTTCAATTTACGGAAGTCTCTGAAGCACATAAAGGAAATTATGAGCCCCTTCCCCGATCAATCTGTAAGATTTGTTGAGCTTACCAAAATACAACACAGAACACTATACATGGGACTGTAATAAATTATAGAAGAAAAGCGAAGAGAAACTCAACAAAAATGAATCAAAACGGAGATAAAAAAACTGTACCTTGATATGTTATTCCTTCTTACAAGTTCAGATTTGGTTAAATCTACCCTTGAAAATAGTAAATTCTAAGCTTCTTTTGGAGATGAAAAATTGCGATCGTAACTTGCAAGTGGTGGGGAGGTGCAGCATTGATTTGACTGAAATTAGCGATCAATTATGATCAGAGGTCAGTGATCAAGATAGGATTGGGAGTGGATGATTGCTAATTTCAGTCAAGGCACATTGATTTGACTTAAATTAGCGATCAATCACGATCAGAGGTCAGTGATCAAGATAGAATTGGGAGTGGATGATCGCTAATTTCAGTCAAGGCACATATTTTCTCTCTAGATTGCAAGTTACGATCGCAATTTCTTATCCCCCAAAATAGCTTAGAATTAACTGTTTTCAAAGGTAGATTCAACAAAAATTGAACTTATAAGAAGGAATAACATATCAAGGTACAGTTTTTTCATCTCCGATTTGATTCATGTTTTGCTTTGTCTTTGTTTGTCTTCTAGCGTTCAGTACAGTCCCAACCAAGCATAGTGTTCCATGCTGTGTTATCCTAGGTGGGGATTTTTGTGCAAATTTTCTCCGTGTAAGAACCGCACCCCCCTTTTCGTCGGTAATTCCATCGGGAAAACCATGCGGTTAATACACCAACAAATACGGTAGTTTGTTTGCCTGATCGGCAGATTGCGGTATTCACACATATTCCATTTAGAATTCAGCCCAAAATATCTCAGTCCTCTATGGATTGAGTGAGTTGAAGTGTTCAGCTGTATATCCCACTCAAACGCAATGGATTAGGAGTGCAGCGTGTGACTGGAAAATAATGTTTATATTTATTTTGTTTAGGGGGGGGGGGGGCTGCTTTACAAGCTTGTCTTCATAAAATTAGCGCTCTGAAAATTATTTTTTACATAGAAATCTTGAAAAAATATGAGGGCTCTTTAATGTCCTTTTTTGCTTCTGTATGACATTTGGGTGTGTGGGGGGGGGGGGGGGCGGGGCTGAATTGCCCTGCACCCTGTGTGTTTTTGTCTGTATGTGGAACGTGATGAGACAGTCTGGATGCCTAGTGCGTGGGATGGCACCTGTTAGCATATGATCTTTCATAGTGAGGTATTTGTTCCTTAAAATAAAGTCTTGGTGAGTCTTTTTTTTTTACAGATTTTGGATTTACTGTTGTTTTTAAATGCGGCGAACAGGTGTGCAGTTGCTATCTTATGCGGCTCTACTTTCCTTTGCATCAAGCCCCGCATTACTTTTCTTTTTTACTTCTTGCCCATTTGGGAAAGTAAATCATGAATTTTTCCCATTTTACTTGCTCAATAAGAAATTTGACTTGCCGATTATGCAATGTGAGAAAAAACAATCCATAGATGCTTAGGTAGGTAGCTCGATCTGCTTGACAAATTTCCCTCTTGTTTCAAGTAGATAGTTAGTAAAGGAATTACAATTTTCTCTCGATGTTGAAACAGAGATGTTAGTTGCCACGATTGGGCAAAGAAACTGACCATTTTATGAAATTTCACTTGCCCACCCTAGGGCAAGTACATATTAGTTGGTGTGTTAAGATTGGGACAAGAGTTGCATAATTTGTATTTCTGGCATATTTTTTCATTTCAGGGCATGTTCTCTAGTATTGGAAGTACAACTTGACATTTTTTTGGGGCAATTCTGTATAAAATTGCTCTGAATATGGTGTATACACTGTAAATAGGATGTTAGTAAATTCACTTGTAAATGATGACATTTCTTTTTTTTTTACTAGTCATGCATTTTTGCACTGTATAACTTGCTCTGAATATGGTTTGTACATCTGTACTGTGATGTTATAATTACACTTGTAAATTATGATTTTTTTTTACTAGTTATTTTGTAGGCAATTCTGTATTAAATTGCTCTAAATATGGTTGGATACACTGTAAATTTGATGTTATCATTTTCTTCGTTGTGAAATGATTTTTTTTTCCAGGTCATGCATTATTGCATGAGATCAGGTGAGGATTTCTTCTTTATAGATACCAAAGTTCTATTTCGGAGCAATATCCTGTTAATTATGGATAGTAATCGTGTCTTTTTCTTTTTTTTTTAGTAGGCGAGCATGCTTTTTGTAAATTTATTGTTTTACGATGGCATTTTGACAAGCTATATCCGGATCGCTGCATGCTGTTCTTTCAATACTTAATATTTTGCATCTGACGAAACTGGGATCAAACCACTATCCTGTTTGAAAATTATGAAAAGACACACAAGTTTGTATCTTTTTTTCCCCACTTTGAGCTGGCATTTTCGACAAGCTAGTTCCGGAATACTGCGTGACTTTACGGGAAAAGCCTAGATGTATTTAGCATTATCCCCG
Organism: Echinarachnius parma; assembly: GCA_037951105.1. Classification (NCBI taxonomy): domain Eukaryota; kingdom Metazoa; phylum Echinodermata; class Echinoidea; order Clypeasteroida; family Echinarachniidae; genus Echinarachnius; species Echinarachnius parma. The sequence goes on from JBAMJV010005018.1 coordinate 81,465, forward strand.
TATTAAGCTTATGAAAAGACACACTTTTTTTAGATTATCTTTTCATTTTTATGCTGACATTTTGTCAATTCGACAAGCTATTTCCGAATTACCGCGTGACTTTTTGTGACATACTAGTAATGGAAGTGCCATATCGGCAAAAACCTATATTTCAGCATTATATCCCGTTCTCTAAAATTATGAAAGGACAATTTTTTCTTGCGTTTTTTCTTCTTCTCTCATTTTACGTTGACATTTGACAGCGTATTTCTGGATCACCAATAAGACCTACCATGCACCTGCAGCCTGTATGTTAATGGCTACTATAATGGATGTTTTCTTCCTCGTTGTCTCTCTCTATTTTAATTTGTTTTTGTTGTCTTCTTTCATTTTATCATCTAACTCTCTCCATCTTTATAAATCTCTTTGCCTCTCTCTTTTAAATCCGTTTCTTGTTGTAATCTTTCATTTTATCTCTTACTCTCTCCATCTATATATGACTCTCTCTGTCTCTCTCCTATTTAATTTGTTTCTTGTTGTCTCTTTCATTTTATCTCTTACTCTCTCCAGTCTATATATGACTCTCTCTCTGTCTCTCTCTATTTTAATTTGTTTCTTGTTGTCTCTTTCATTTTATATCTTACTCTCTCATCCATCTATATATGACTCTCTCTCGTCTCTCTCTATTTTTAATTTGTTTCTTGTTGTCTCTTTCATTTTTATCTCTTACTCTCTCCATCTATATATAGACTCTCTCTGTCTCTCTCTATTTTAAATTGTTTCTTGTTGTCTCTCTTCAATTTTTATTCTCTAACTCCCTCCATCTATATATGACTCTCTCTCTATTTTAATTTGTTTCTTGTCTCTTTTATTTTATCTCTAACTCTCTCTATCTAAATATGACTCTCTCTGTCTCTCTCTCTATTTTTCTTCCTTTGTTGTATCTTTCATTCTATCCTCTAACTCTCTCCAATCTTTTTTTCAATCCCTCTGTCTCTCTCTATTTTTCTTCCTCCTTTGTTGTATTCTTTTCATTCTATCTCTAACTCTCTCCATCTTTATTTCAATCCCTCTGTTTCTCTCTATTTTCTTCTTTGTTGTATTCTTCATTTTATCTCTAACTCTCTCTATCTAGATATTCAATCCCCTCTGCCTCTGTCTCTATTTTTCTTCCTTTGTTGTATCTTTCCATTCTATCTCTAACTCTCTCCCATCTTTATTTCAATCCCCTCTGTCTCTCTTAATTTTTCTTCCTTTGTTGTATCTTTCATTCTATCTCTAACTCTCTCCATCTTTATTTCAATCCCTCTGGTCTCTCTCTACTTTTCTTCTTTGTATGTATCTTTCATTCTATCTCTAAACTCTCTCCAGATCTAATATTTCAATCCCTCTGTCTCTCTCTATTTTTCTTCCTTTGTTGTATCTTTCATTCTATCTCTACCTCTCTGCATCTACATTTATATTTAAACCCCCTCTGTCTCTCTTCAATTTTCTTCCTGTTGTTGTATCTTTCATTCTCTCTCTAGCTCTCTCCATGTATTTATGAATCTCTCTGTCTCATCTCCATCTTAATTTGTTTCTCTCCTCTGTTGTATCATCTCTTTCTTTCTTTTGTCCCCCAGCCCCCTCTGTATTGCTTTCTACTTTTACTACTTTCTTGTCGCACAAAGCTGAAATGCAATCTGTGTCTTTATTTCTTTCTATAAAATATAAATAAAAAGAAGTTAAAAACATATATAATGAAAGATACATTTGGAAAACCAAAAGTGCTTCACAATGCTCTATTTTGGTAACACAAAATACAACGGGTATGTGAGAACCGCTAGAGTTCAGGTTAAAGTTTGTGGATTTGGACAATGTTACTAGTTCCCTTTAAACTCATTGAGTGCCAAGCTCGCATTTTTTGCGAGTTTACAATACGTATTGCCGGTGTATAAACCGAACCTGTGTAATAACCGCACCCACCCTTTTTGCAAAAAAAAAAAAAAAAAAAAAAAAAAAAAAAAGTGCGGTAATACGCTATAAATGCATCCCGTGTATTAACCGCACCCCCCAATTTTGAAGAAAAAAAAAATTTGAAAAAGGGTGCGGTTAATACACCAGCAAATACGGTACACACACAAATGTCATAGAGCATTAAAATCCCTGGCACTTTAAGAGTTAATGGATATTATTTTCTCTTCTTCTTCCCCCAGCCTCTCCCCCTCTCACTCTCTGACTTATAGTTTGCCATTTTCTTTCCTTGTGTTCTTTATTATGTTCCCTATCTCTCTGAATTCCAAACGACATCCATTACCTACTGGGCATGCATGAACTTATGCTTCCGCTGTGATAACTCTACTTTCATGCAATTTATTTGCTTTTTTTGTTTGCTTGCTTTAGTTGCTTTCCATAACTCATTTTCAGGACTTATTACACGCCCTCCATACTCTGGTGAGTCCATTGGAGATGAATGATGACAATGATGATGATGACGTCTATTATGATGGTGATGATGATGATGATGATGATGATGATGATGACAATGATGATGATGACGTCTATTATGATGGTGATGATGATGATGATGATGACAATGATAATGATGACGTCTATTATGATGGTGATGATGATGATGATGATGTTGATGATGATGAGCAATGATGATGATGACGTCTATTATGATGGTGATGATGATGATGATGATACAATGATGATGATGACGTCTATTATGATGGTGATGATGATGATTATGAGGATGATGATACACTGTTTATTGCTTACTCTGCATTACAACATCAATGAATCATGTTTACATTTCAATACCATCTCACAGTCACATGCAAGAAACATAATTTTGCTTTCAGTATTGATATTTCAATGCTCTAATTATCTTTTCTCTTTTGTCTTTTCTCCCCATACTCTCTTCCGGTTCGTACCAACGCGTGTCCTCCTGCCCACTAATGATGAATGTTGATGATTATGCAATGGTCGTCACCTGCCTCCTCTTGAAAACGTCATCGGCATTGTTTTTTGACTGAAACCCCGGACGTTGCGGATGATGAATTAATCCCATTGACATTACAGGTAGGAAAGGAAAGAAAAAAAAGGTAGTTCTTGTTTAATGTATATGTGTGAATGCCTTAGTATGTTTGGTGTGTTTGTGAGTGACAGTGCGTGTATGTGTATGAAAAATTAATATAATATAAAGTTATATATGCTAACACCATTGCACTGACTTTGTACACAGTTTAAGTTCTCCAATGCGAGAATGTAAAATCTGAATACTTCAATCATAAATATCTTATAAAAAAAGAGAACTTCAGAAATTTGAAACCTGTTCCCATGCTTCTATTGTTTATGTGACATATAACAAGGTATGTGAGATCCGTAGAGTTCTATTAAAGTAAGTTTTGTGGATTTTGATAATGTTACTAGATCCTTTTAAAGCCAAGAGGAAGGAGACCGTTTCTATATGCAGCATTGCAACAATTGTGGTTTAATGACATTGATATACAGAGTGAGTCAGAAAAAATGTCCCATCTTTTAAAAGTTGTCTTGTTTGAAGTAATGAACATTTAATCATGGGTTTTATGATATGTCTTGGTAGAGTTATCCTCCCCAGCATATTTTGATACCCTTTTCATTTAAATCTTTGCACGCATGACTGAAACAAAAGATAATCTTTAAAAAATGCAAAATATCTCACTTGCGCCAAGTGGTTGGGTGAGGATAAAACAGTGTTTTGAACAAAGACAGTCAGACAGCCAGAACATACACACACACACACGCACAGTAAAAATTGTTTCATAATGCAGTGTTAATCATTTCCCCTTTTTGATTAAGCATTGATTTTTAACAAGATTGCTGAATATTTTAAGCGCAATTCCCTGACAATCTATTCCCCTAACTCATTCACCCACACCACCACCCATCATCATGTGCACATAAATCCATGTGCTATTTCAATACGTTGGGTATAATAAAAAGAATCTCGTTTATGTCTTTTGTTAGTTAACAATGGCATTTACAATGGATATCTGTGCTTTTGTTGTACTTGCCACCAAAGGGCTAATTACGTTGAGCCCTGTTTGAGTAGGACAAGTACTGGAAATATGGTTCGTCCTCAGTTCACCCCGCAACAGAGTTCATTTTGGTCACCAAGTATGCAATAACTTTAGAGTGTAACATAAGTTTTGCAAGGGTTATACCGCCGTTATCCCAGTGTTCGGTGTCCAGCAATAAAAGTTATAAATCTTTCACGATTTGTTTTAATCCTCACCCAGCCACTTGGCGCAAGTGTGATTTTGCAGTCTTCTAAAGATTGTCTGATGTTCAGTCATGCGTGCAGAGATTCAAATGAAAAGGGTACCGAAATATGCTGGGAAGGATAACTTTACCAAGACATATCTATAAAACCCTATGATTTGATTAAATGTTCATACTTCAAACAAGACAACTTTAAAAGATGGGACATTTTTTCTGACTCACTCTGTATATGGGAAAAAAAAGAAAGTTAAGAAGTGAATCATGAGTACAATCTCTTAAACTAGATCTACATGTATATCTCATTTGCTTACGTAATTCCCCCCATTTGTACACAAAACACAACGATATTTCTAGCTTCAGCGAAGTGTGTACTTCTATATTGTCTCATGCCCATTATTTTATCCTTTGAGGAACTATCTGACAAATTAACCTCTGTTACTTAATACTCAAGATAGGCTCCACACGGGGTTCCTGTGGACAATGAGGTTTATAGTTACAACATTCAGAGACTGTTCATCAATACTGAAGTAAATGCATTTCTTCTATTGTCTCCACCCTAACTTATAGATCGTTATAAGTACAGATCAAGATTTCTCTCTTGAGATTGGTTAAAATTATAATTCCATTTGATCTCTAATCATACAAAGGAGAACATTCGACTTATTGCCGTCTGTGGCGAGTCATAGTCATACAGTCCTCAGACTGTAGCGCGAAGCTTTCGAATCTCGTAGCTAGAGGTTTTCAAATCAGGCCAGAGACTCTTGGACCCAGTCGATAGGATATACGTGAGGATTCCCGAGATTCATCGTGTTTGAATCAGCCCCAACTTATGTCCTTCACGAGAGTCTGATCTCTCGAGACTAATGGGCTATTATGTGGAGTCGCTTGATGGTAGCACTTGAGATTAATCATGTGTCGGAAAGCCGTCTGTAATAGAGAGCGTGTGCGGTGAGTGAGTGTGTGAGAGTGGGCGAGCGCGAGAGGGTGTGTGTTTATGCCAGTTTCGATGCAGTGGGCGAGAGTCTCTATCTGCTTGAGTTCTGCTGACGGCCGAGTGTATCCTTATTGAAGACAACTAGAGATCATTCTGATAAATTGTGTTGGATTTCACCAGGTACTAAGTATGTCTTGTTAGCCAGTACAGTAATCTTCTTCGGTAGAGATAAGAAGAGAGTATTTTTTATAAGCTATTTTTCGGGGACTACCATGAGTACACTGAGTTAGTACATAGATATTTATAATTAAATAGCTACAAGCTAAGTTTTTCTTGAAATGGACACGGTTCTTGCTTATAGGTATGTGTCTGTGTTAGTGTGCACCGGGTGTGTCATTAGGTTCGTGTTTTATATGACTTCTTATGCATGTTTTCACTTTCGTCCTTCATGTTGGCTTAGCTGACTTCACTACAGTACAGTGACTTTGCTGAGGCCATCTCTCATTTCTAATCTAGCTACGGGACATAATGTGTGGTTTGTAGTCTAGTTATTTTTGTGTCGGAGGGGGAGTCTGTTCTGCTGTTTGGCTTGGTTGTTGATGCTGGTCATGGGGTGCGCGTCATGGTAGTCTTTGTAGTTGTTCGAGCGCATCTGTGTTTCATTCTTAATATGAGTAAACACTATTATACATATTTTGTTTTTTTTTATTTTCTCTTGTCTAGAGTCCTTTCTATAACTGTAGGGAATCATTTTAATACTTACTTGTATATTAGAACTTCTTGTAGATTATAATTTCATATAGATTTGTCCATTGATACATCATTAGTATGTATGATATGAGTTATCTTCTTTCCTTTACCTTTGTGTTCTATATTATTATATTAATTAAGGTTATCTAATTTGAGAGACTTCTTATAGTGCAATCCAAATGGCCTAATTATAGAGGGCCTGAAACCGTGGTTTTGTATGCTTGAGGCGATAGGTACTATTGAACTATGTGATGGACAAGTTATTTTTTGTATCGAAGATATATGGAGTGTGATATGACGGTGGGATGATATATATTCGGTGTATTTCGCTGATATCAATTGTATATGTCTATAATACACTACTTGAGTATTTTATGTTCGTACTAGTCTAGTATTATCTAAAGTATTTTTCTCATTTATGAGGAATACTATATGAATCAAGAATTAATTTTAATCAAGTGAGCCTGAATTGATAGGTGTTTGAGTCTTAAACTGTGGTACTCTTTTAGATAGTTTTTAAACAGGGGAGAATATATCACGTCCTTATGTTCTAAATTAAGGAGAAGTCTCTTTAGAGCCTTCTTATTTCTTTCTCTTACCTGACTGTCGTGTAGCAGAATATCAAGTAGTGAGCTATGTCTTTCCTTGGAGTTCCTTTTGTGACGACTGAAGATAGGATTGAGATTAGTTCACAGGAGAAGGGTTGTTTACTATTTGTTGATTCTTGAGAGAGTGGTTCGCAGAAGTGTTGTGCCAATGCATTTGTCATGTGGTGTCTTCTAGGTACTAGACTACAGGGTTGCTGCGAGTTAAGGCTTTTCTGCTGTGTCCAAGTGGTTAGTTGTGAGGAGTCAAAGCCAGCGTGATGATGAAAGACAGCGTTTAGGTACAGCACAATGAATTGAGGAACGGACTCCGACATACGCTCCTACTTAGATTCAATTGTATATATACACAATAAGCTGATTTGTCAGTCATGGTGGTATTCTGATCATTTCATCTCTGCAATTCAGTGATCTGACACTGGATTTCTTGATCTGGATATGATTACAGCTAGAATGAGTTTAACGGCATTCAGCATACTCGTCGATGCCGAACTTCCATACTGGGTTGGTAATTTGGAGTGTGTTGTGTATTTTTTCTTTACGTTGACATCTTCTATTTGGTGAGCACAGAGTGTACATATGAGAGGTGGTGAGTTGGGGAGAGCGTAGTCATGTGATTATGGAGTGTATTTGGGGTAAACATACAAATTAATATGAGGTGTGGAAGATGGAGCTGTATGAGGTGAGTTTAATTTGGGGATGTTATGGGGGAGGGTTTAGGTGATATGGTGGGGGGACAGTGTTGTTGCATGTATTTATGTTGAGTATTGGGATTGGGTTGGTTGTATTAGGGAATGAGTTGGAGTTTTTGTTAGTTGATTTGATGGGTATAGGTTTTTTGTTTTTTTGGACAGTGGTTGATTTGATGCATATGTCATGGGATGTTGGGCGATGGGTGTGGGGTAGATGAGTGAGGGGTGATGATAAGTTATTTTGGATGTGAGAAGAAATCAATTTAGTGTGTAATGTTTGGAAGATGGAGCGGGATGAGGTTTATTATGGGAGTATATGTGGGGGGTTTGGATCGTTGGAGAGTTGAGGTTTAGGGGGTGGGCAAATGGAGTTGGATGGAGTGGAGTATAGGAAGTTGTTGAAGTGGTGTGTTTGTTTTGGAGGTGTGTTGTGTTTTTTTTTGATGGGAATGTGGGGATGAAGGGACACTCTGGGGATGAGGTGGAGAGTAGGGTGATTAGGAGGGAGCAGGTTGGGGGGGTGTAATATGTTGTAGGGTGAAGATGTTGATGTAGTGGGGTTATGGGGGGGGGTGAGTGTAAGGAGAGGGTGAGTTGGAATTTGTGGGTTGTAGTGTGGAGGGTTAGGTGTGGAGATTGGTGTTTGAGAGGTGGTGTATAGGTGAAGTTGGGAAGTGGGGTTGTGGGGTGGGGGTGTTTTTTTTTGATGGAGAGTGGGTGGGATTTATTGTGGGAGAGAGTTGGGGTAAGAATTATTTGAGTTTGGTAAGAGATTCGTGGGATGAGTGTGGAGATAGGGTTGAGGAGGGGAGTAGATGGGGAGAGTGAGGGGGGGTGGGGTGAGGTAGTTTTGTATGTTTTATGGTTAGGGTGGGGGGAGAAATGATGGGGGGGGGGGGGGGGGGGGTGGTAATGTGGGAGTTTTAAATAGGAGGGGTGGGTGGTGGGGGAGGGGGGGTTGTGGATGAGGAGTAGATGTTATGTGGGTATGTTTGTAGGTGTATGCGGAATTTGAGAGATTTTTGGTTTGGTTGGGAGTGAATGGGAAAAGAGGTATGGGGTAGGAGGAGAGTAGTGTTATTGGGTTTATGGTTATGGGAGGGTGGTATTTAGGGAACAGTGGAATGAGGTTGGGGATGTGGGGTTTTAGAGGTTGATATAGTAAGGTTTTTTAAGGAGGTTTTTGGTGGATTTTTTGGTGGGTGTTGTGATAGAGGATGGGGAAGGATGTGGAAGATTAGATATTTGTTATGAATGGTGTAGGTTTTTGGGGTATATGTGTAGGAGGGTGTATGTGAGGGTGTAATTAGAATGTGTTTATGGGAGGAATGAATAAGGTAGAGGAGGGGAGAGGGTAAGAGGGGTATTGAGGCGATGCAGGGTTGGTAGGGTCGTTGGGTTGTTGTGTGGGGGTTGATAATTAGGGGGATAAGAGGATGTATGGGATTAGGGGTGGGGGGGCAATTAATTGTTTGGGTTAGTGAAGGAGGGATTGGTTGAGGGGGGGGGGGGAGGGGGGGTAGGGGGATTGGATTGGGAGGTTGTGATTGATGGGGGGGAGTTTTGGGAAAAAAGGGGGTGTGTTGTGGGAGGTTTGTGGTAGGTTGTATAGGGAGTTAGGGGGTGTAGTGATTGAGGGGGGGAGGATAGAGGAAGGGTGTAATATTGGAGGTTGGAGGTTGGAGTTTGTGGGTTGGGGTGTGGAGATATGGTGGGTTTGGTGAGAGATATGGGTGATGGTTGTAGAGAGGTGTGGGTGGGGGGGGTTAGGGGGGTTTGGGAGTTTGTGGGGTGATTGGTGTATAGGGGGGTGGGAGTTTGGGTATGATGGGGTGAGGAATACTTTGGTAGGGAAGGTGGTGGGGGGGATGTGGTGGGTGTGGGTGGTTTGGGGGGAGGGAGTGGAGGGGGTGGATGGTGTATATGTGGAGAGGGGTTAGGGGTGGGTGGTATTGGTTTTTGTGATAGTAGGGTAGTGGTGATAGTGTATTTTAGGGGTGGGTGAGTGGAGGTGGAAAATGGGGGGGTTGGTGGAGGGTGGGGTAGGTGTATTTGGGGAGTTGGGGGAGTTGTGGTGTTGGTGGGGTAGGGTTGGTGGGGTTATGGTGAGGTGGGGGGGTGGGTGGGTTGTGGTGATAGGATTGGAGTGAGAGGAGTGTTGGTGTTGTGTGGGGTGGTGGGGGTTTTAGGGGGAGTGGTTTGTATTGGGGGGGGGTGTTGGTGGGTAATTGGAAGGGGGTTGTTTAGGGGGTTTTTAAGATGGATTGTATTGGATAATTTTTAGGTTTTTTGAGGTTGTTGGTGTTGTTATTGGAGGATATGTGGTATGTTGGAGGGTTTTGGTGGAGGTGGGGTGGTGGATAGTGGGAGTTGGGGTTAGGTGAGGGGTTTGGTGTAGTGTGGTGGGGTGTTTAGTGGAGTGAGATGGGGTGTTTTGGGGTGGTTGAGTAGAGGAGTTGATGGGTGGGGGGGGGATTTGAAGATTGTGGAATGGTTTGATGCATGTGTGATGGGAGGAGATGGGTAGTGGGTGTATTGGGATTTTTTGTTGGAGGCGGTGGGGGGAGGGGTTGTTAGAGGTGGTTAATTGGAGTATTTTGGAGGTAAATGTAAGGGTGTGTGAATTAGGTTGTGTGGAGAGATTAGTGTTGAGGGGGGTGGGTTTTATAGAAAGTGGTGGTTTGTGATGTGTGTTGGGTGGTAGGTTTTGGGGAGTGGGTTGGTTTAAGATGTGTGTGGTGTTGATGGGATTATTGTTTGGGGGGGGGTATTTTAGAGAGGAATCTGGTGTGGTGGGTGTGAGGTGGAGCGATGGAAGGTCGGGGGAGAAGATGTTAGATTGGGTTGTGTGTTGAGAATAGGATTTGTGGGTTGAGATAGGAGGAGGGGTTTATGATATGGTGTTTTTGTTTGTTTGTAGTATTGTGAGTTTGTTTGTTTTAGTTGGGGGGTGAGTTGAGGATAGAGGATGAGGTTGTTGTGTGTGTATTGGGTGGTTTGTCATATGTATATGGGTGATTGTTTGAGGGGGTGAGTGATTTTGTGTGTTGAGTAGGGTGGGGGGGTAAATTGGTTTTTGGAGTGAGGGGTTAAAATATTTAGGAGGGGGTTAGGGGGAGGAGGGTGGGGGGGGTGGGGTGGGGAGTAGTGAGTGTGGTGGTGATGTTGGGGTGTTGTGTGATGGGAGGGGGGAGTGTTGTGGTTGGTGATGGGGGGAGGGGTGGAGATTTGGGGTTGAGGAGGGGTTTGGTGGTGTGGGGTGTGGGTATTGTGGGGGTGGGTGGGGTGGTGGTGGGGAGATGATGGATGGGGGGAGAGGTTGGTAGAGGTGGTTGGGGGGGGTTGGGAGTGGGTAGAGAGAGGATGTGGGGGGTGTGGTAGGGTAGTGGGGGGGTTGGGGGGTTGTTGGGGAGGGGGGTGGAGGGAGTGATGAGGGGTTTGTGGTAGTGTGGGGTGGGTGGGTATGGGGGTGAGTGTTGGAGTGGTGGTGTGTTTTGTTGTGGGGGGGGGTTGGGGGTAATGGGTGTTAGGTGATTGAGAGGGTGGAGTGGGTGTGGTGGGTTTGTGATTGTGAGATCTAGGTTGGGGGAGGGGGGTGGGAGTTGGGGGTGTGTTGGGTGGGTGTTAGGGGATATGGGGGGAGGTTGGGGTTGTGGGGGGTGGTGGGGTTTTGTTGGTGGTGTGGTGAGGGGGCATGATGGAGTTTGTGTGAGGGGTTTGGGGGGGGGGTGGGATGTGTGATGGTAGTGGGGAGTGGTGGGAGAGTGAGTGGGGGTGTGATGGGTGTTGGGGTGTGGGGGAGGGGTTGGGGGGTGTGGTGTAGGGATTGGTGGTGTTGAGATGATGAGGGGTTGGTGTTGAGGAGAGGAGAGAGGACGGGTGTGGTGGGGGGGGGGGATGGAGGGTTAGGAGGTGGGGGGGGTTGGGTTGGGGGGGGGGTATTGGGTGTGTTGTAGTGAGGACGGGGGGGTGGTGTGGGTGAGTGTTAGGGTGGGTGGGTTGGGTGGGAGGGTTGGGGGTGTGGTATGTGGGGGTGGAGGAGTGAGGGGGGGGGGTTGGAGGTGGGGGGGTGTGGGTTGGGGTGGGGGGTGGGGGGAGGGAGTGTGGTTGGGGGGTGGGGGGTGAGGGTAGTTGTGGTGTTGGTGGGGGGTTGGTTGAGTATGTGTTTGGTGTGGTTGGTAGGTGTTGGATTTGTTATTGGGGGGTTAGGTTGTTGGATATGTATTGAAGGGGGGGGGGTGGATGGAAGTGGGGGAGGGGTGTTGTGGTTAGGGTGGTGTGTAGGGGTGGTGTTGGGATGGGTGATTGGTATGTTTGAGAGGGGATGGGGGGAGAGGTATGTTGTGTGTTGTTGTGGGTTGTTATTATTGCGTGGGGTGGGTGGGGGAGTTGGGGGGGGGGGTTGGAGGATGATTGGGAGGTGTGGGGGGGTGGGTGTGTGGGACTTTGTGGAGGGAAGTGTGGGTGTGAGGGAGGATGTTTGGTGTGTTGAGGTTAAGGGGTGTGGTTATGTTTTGTTGGGAGTGGGTGGTTAGTTTTGTGGGGGTGTTGTGATGGGGGGGTAGTTGGGGGAGGAGGATGAAGTGGGGGGGGGGGGGATGTGAGGTGGTTGTTTTGTTTGGTTGGGAGGAGGGGGGGAGGGGGAGAGTGAGTAAGTTAGATGTGGTGGGTGGGTGGAGGTAGAGGGGGTAGGGTTGTGGGTTTGGTTTAGATAGGTTTAGGGGTGGGTTAGGGTGGTAGTGGGGTGGGGTGGTGATGTTTGGGTTTATGTTTGGAGAGGGTTTGATGAGTAAGTTGGAGGTGGGTATGGAGTGGGGGGGGGGGTAGAGTGGAGGTGGTGAGGATGTGGGGATGTTATGGGGGTTGGGTTGATGGTTGGTGGTGAGGGGGAGTTTTTGGGGTTGGGGGGGGGGGGGGGGGGGTCTGGGGGTGTGGGAATTGGGGGATGTGGAGGTGGAGTGGGAGGGTTGGGGTTTGGGGAGGGGGGGTTTGTGGGGGTGATGGGGGGTGATTAGGGGGGTGTGGTGGGTGGGGGGGGGATGTAGTGGGGGTTGTATATCTGAGGGTGAGTGGGGATTCTGTAGGTATGGTTGGGGTGTGAGTTGTATATAGATGTGGGGTGGTGTGTCGGTGGTGGTGGTGGTGGTTGTGCAGGGGGTGGGTTGGTATGAGGTGGGGGGGCGGTGGGGTGTTGGGTGGTGTGGGGGGGGGGTGGGGGGGTGGGGTGTTGAGGGGGGTGGGGGGGGGGGGGGAGGGCGTTGGTGTTTGGGGGGGTGTGGTGGGGGGGGATTAGGGGGGTGAGTGTGGATGGGGGTGGAGAGGAGTTTGGGTGGGTATGGGTTTGGGTGTGGGTGGGGATTAGGGGTGTGGTAGGGGGGGGTGGGGTGGGGGTGTTGGGGTGTGGTAGTGTGGTTGGGTGTCTGGGGGGGGGGGGGTGGGGGGTGGGTTGAGATGGTGGGGGGTGGTTGGTGGTGGGGGGGGGGGGGGGGGGTGTTAGGGGGTGGTGAGGTAGGGGGTTGGGGGGGTTGTGTGAGGGGGGGGTGGGAGGTGAGGGGTTGTGTAGGTTGGGTGGGGGGGGGATGGGGGAGGTGTGGGTATGGGGGGGGGGGGTGGGTGGGGGGGGATTTTGGGGGGGGTGGTGAGGGGGTGTGGGTTGGGATGGGGTGGAGTGAGGAGGGTGTGTTGGGGTGGGGGTATTGGAAGGAGGTGTGGGGGGGGGAGGGAGAGTAGGGGGTTGGTTGTGTGGGTGGGGGTTGGAGTGGGTGGGGTGATGGGGTATGGGGGTTGGTGGGTGTTTGAGGGGGGGTAGTTGGGAGGGAGATTAGGTGGTGGGAGGTATGGAGTTTGGGGGGGATGTGGGGAGGGTTGGTTGTGGGGGTAGTGGGGTGGGGTGGGGTGGGTGGAGGGGGGGGGGTTGAGTGAGGGTGGTGGGGTTGGGTTGGGAGGGGGTTTAGGGTTGTGGGGGTTACTGTAGAGGGTTTGGGAGAGGTGGGTGTGAGGGGGGGGTGTAGGGAGGTGGGAGTGTGTAGTGGGGTTTTATGTGGGGTTGGTTGTGGGACGGGGTTGGGGGGAGGGAGTGCATGGGGTAGGGAGTGTGTTGGTCAGGTAGGTGAGGGGGGGGGGGGGTGGGATAGGGTGTGGGAGGGGGAGGGGGAAGTTGGTTATGGTGGTGTATGGGGTTTGTTTGGAGGTGGTTTGGGTGTGGGGTGTTGGTGTATGTTGTGGGGAGGGGAGTAGTGTTGGGTTGGGTGGGAGAGGGTGGGTATGTGTGGGGAGTTGGGGTTAGGAGATGTTGGGGATGGGGGTGTGGTGGAGTGTTGGGAGTGTTTTGGTGGATGGATGGTAAGTGAGTGGGTATGTTGGGGTGTGGGGGGGGGGGGGGGTGGAGGGAGTGGTGGGGGTGGGTGGGTGGTTGGATGTGGTGGGTTTTGAGTGGTTGAGGGTTGGGTGTGGGATGTGGGGTTGTGGGATGGGGAGTTGGGGGGGGGGGTTGGGTAGTAGGTGGGTGGGGTGGGGTGGGGGGGGGGGTGGGGGGGGGTTGAGGGTTGGGTGGGTTGGGGTGAGGGTGTTTGTAGTGTCATGGGGGGTTTGGTTTGTGGGTGGGGTGTGGGGTGGGGAGTGGTGAGGGGAGGGGGTGGTTATGGGGGGGGGGGGGGGGGTGGGGGGGGGGGGTGGTGGTGAGAGGGGTTTACTGGTTTGGAGGTGGGGGTGGTGTGGGGTGGGGGGGGGGGTTGTGGGGGGGGGGGGGGGGGATAGGGGGGTGGGGGGGGGTGGTGGTGTGTGGGGGGGGGGGTGGGGGGGGTTTTGGGTTGTGGGTAGTGGTTGGGGGTTAGGGTAGGGTTGTATGTTGTGTGTGGGTTGTGTGTTGTGGGGGTGTGGGGGGGGGGGGGTGGTGTTGGTGGGGTGGTATGTGTGGAGTGGTTGGGGTCGAGGGGGAGTGTGGTTAGGGGGGTTGGTGGGGGGGGGGGGGGGGGTGGGTGGGTGTGGGGTTGTGTGGGGTGGTGGGGTGGGTGGGGAGTTGTTGGGGGGGTTGGGGGGGGGTGTAGTTGGGTGTGGTGGGGGTGGGTGATGTGGGGGGGGGGGGGGGGGTGGGTGGTAGGGGGTAGTGAAGGGTAGTGTGGTGGGGTGGGTAGTTGGGGGGGGGGGGGGGATGGTGATTGGATATGAGTTTGGGGAGGGGTTATTTGCAAATGTTTGGGGGTTGTTTGGTGGTTTGATGTGGTGGGTTGTGTTGTGGGTGGTTTGTTAAGGATGGAGGTATGTGATGTGGATTATTTTGGGTTAAGTTTGTAGTTACGTTGGGGGGTGTATGAGGGTAGGAGGTGTGTGTGGTGTGTGGGGGATTGTGGCTGATGGTTTATTGTGTAGTTGGTGATCACACTTAGGTGAGTGAGTGACTGTAAAGTTGGGGTGCAGTAGGGTGGTTGGGATGAGATGTGGATTGAGGGTCTTGATTGTGGTGGGATACTGGATTTTCGTTAGGGTGTGTGGGATGAGGTTATTGAGGGAGTGGTGGTAGTGTGAGGAGGAAGTTCTATATTTAGAGGGTGAGAGGTACATTAGGATGTGTAGGGGAGTTGTGTTGTTGGTTGGGGTGGTTGTGGGAGAGTAGGGGGGAGGAGGGTTGGTAGGGTGTTGGATGGGAGAGGGGTACTGGGGAGTTGTGCAGGGGTGATGAAGAATTAAAGATAATATTAAAATTTTTTTAGGGTGAGTGGTGTTAGGGGGGATAGGGCATTAGTTAGAGTGATTTGGGTTGGTGGTATGTCAATTTGATTGGTTGGGTGTCTGGTTTGGGTGGTGGATGTTGTTTAGACATGGGGATAGAGGGGGGTAGTTGGTTGTTGTTGGGTGTAGTGTATGTGTTAGATGGAGGTGTTAGGGGTTTGAGGAGTGAGTGTTATGTGTGATAAAGTGGATTTTGGGTGGTGGAGGTGGGTGGGGGGTGTGTTTGTTGTGATGTGGTGGTAGTTGGGTTGGGTGGGGTGTTAGGTGTCTTTGTTGAGGGGAGTATGTGGATGGTGTAGTCTGGGGGAGGGGAGAGAGTGGGATGTGTATAGGTTGTGGGGGAGGGAGGTGGTTGAGGGTGGGTGTGTGTAGTTGTGTATGGTTGGGGAGGGATTGTGGTTGTGGAGGAGGTGGGAGTTTGGGGGAGATTGAGTGGGGGGAGGGAGGAGTGTGGGTAGGTTGGGGTGGGGAGTTTTGGAGTGGGGGTTGTGGGAGGATGGGGGTTTGTGTGATTGGTGTTTTGGAGGTGGAGGGGTTGGGTGGGGGGGGTGAGGGTTTGAGTGTTTGTGATTGGGATTGGGGTGTGGTGTGGGTGAGGGGGGGGAGTGTGTAGTGGTGTTGGGGAGTGGGGGTAGTGGAGGGTTATTTGTTGATGGTGTGGGGGGTTGGGTGGTGTTGAGTGGTAGAGGGTTGAGGGGTTGGGGGGGGGTGATTGGGGGGGGGATTGTGATTGGGGTTGGTGGTGGGGGGGTGTGGTGGAGTGAGGGGTGGGATTGTTAGGGGGTGGGGTGGGTTTGGGTGGGGTGTAGTGGGTTGGGTTGTGTTGGAGTTGAGAAGGTTATTATGGGGTGGGGGATGTGGGGGTTGTGGGGAGGTGGAGGAGGTGTTGTGGGTATTGGGGTAGGTGGGGTGTGTGGGTGAGGGAGGTGGGTAGGGGATTGTGGGGGTGTTGATAGGGTGGGGTAGGGGATTGGGGGGGGGGTGGGGTTGGGTGTTGGAGGAGTGAGGGGAGTGTCAGGGTTGTGGGGTGGGTTGGTATGGGGAATGGGTGGTTGAGGGTTGGTGTAGGTGGTGGGAAGGGGGGGGGGTTGATGGTTTGTGTGTTGATGTGGAGTTTGGGGGGTGTGTGGGTGGTGGGGGGGGTTTGAGTGTTGTGTGGGGGGGGGGGGGGGATGGGGGGTGTGTGGTTGAGGGGGTGTGGGTGGTGTGGGTCGGGTGGGGGGGGGTGGTTGGGTCGGTGGGGGAGGGTTGTATTGGGTGGGGGGTGGGGGGTGTGGTTGGTTGGTGGTTGGGGGGGGATTGGGGTGTGGGAGTTTGGGTGTTGGTGGGGGGGGGTTGGGTTGGGGGGTTGAGATGGGAGGTTGAGATGGTTGGGGGGTTGTTGGTGGGGGATGGTCATATGGGCTTAGTGGGTGGGGAGGTTGGGGGTATGTTGTTTGTGATTTGGGGGTGTAGTGGTTGTGGAGGTGGGTGTATGTGTTGAGAGGTTGTGTGTGGGGGGGGTGGAGGTTGTGGGGGGGGGTTGGGGTTGGTATGGGGGGGGGAGGTTTGGGTAGGGGGGAGTGGGTGGGTTGAGTGGGGTGGGGGTGGGTGGTGAGGTGGGTGGGGAGGAGGGTTTTGTGAGGGGGGATGGGGGGGAGGGTTGGGGGTGTGTGGTAGGGGGTGAGTGGGGGGGTGGTTGGTGGGGGTGGTTAGGGTGGGGTGTGTGGGTGGGGGGGGGGGGTGGGAGGGGGGTGTGGGGTGGGGGTTTTTTGGGTGGTGGGTGTGTTGGTGTGTAGGGTGGGGTGTGTGTGGGGGAGGGGTGGGTGGGGTGTGGGGGTGGGGGGGGTTGGGGGGGGTATGGGGGGGGGATGGGTGGTGTGAGGTCTGGGGAGGGTGAGTTTAGGGGGTGGGGGTCTGGGTGTGGTGGTGGGGTGGGGTGGGGTGGGGGGGGGATGTGTGGGGGGTTGGTGTGGGTTTGAGGTGGGTTTGTTTGTGGTTGTGGGGGGGTGGGGGGGGGGGGGTGGTTGGGGGGGGGGTTGTGGTGGGGGTGGGGGTTGGGATGGGTTTGGGAGTTGTTGGGGTGGTGTTGGGGGGGGGGGGGGAGGGGTTTAGGGTTTGGTGTGTTGTGGGATGTGGTGGTTATTGGAGTGGGGGGGTGTGGGTGGGGTGTGGTGTGTGGGGGGGGGTGGGGGTTGGGGGGGGGTGGGGTGGGGGAGGGTGGTGGGGAGGGTTTGGGGGGTTTGGGATTATGGGGGGTGGGTGTTGGGGTTTAGGGTGTGGGGTTGGTGTGGGTAGGGGGTGTGGGGGAGTGGGTTCTGGGCTGGGGTTTGGTGGGGGATGTGGGGGGGGTGGTGGAGTGGTGGGCGGGGAGGGTGGGGGGGTGTTGTTTGGGAGGGTGGGTTGGTTGTATGGTAGGGTGGGGGTGGGTGGGGGGGGGGGGGTTGGATGGTGGGTGGGGGGGGGGGGGGGGGGGGTGGGGGGATGGGGGTGGGGGTTGGGTGGTGGGGTTTGGGGGGGGGGGGGTGTGGGGGAGGTTGTTTGGGTGATGGGGAAGTGTAAGGGAAAGGGGGTGTTGGGGGATGGAGTGTGGGGGGGTTGGGGTTTGGTGTTTATGGGTTGTTTGGTGTTTGGTGTGAGGTGTGTAGTTGGTATGGGGGGGGGTGGGTTGGGTGGGTCTTGAGGGGGGTTTATGGGGATGTGGGAGTGGGGGGGTGTTTTGGGGGGGGGAGGTGGTGGGGGGGGGTGGGTGGGTGGGGGTGTGTGGTGTATTGAGTTGAAGGTGTAGGGGTTTTAGGGGGGAGTAGTGGTGGTGAGGGGAGTATGAGTTATGAAGAGGTGGGTGGGTTGGGAGAGGTGGTTGGTGTTGGTAGGTGGGTGGAGGGGGTGGGGGGGGGTGGTGGGGTTTGGTTGTTGGGTATGGGGGGGGGGGTATTGTGGGGGGTGTGGTGGGGGGGGTGGGGGGTATTGTGGGGGGGGGGGTGTGTGTTTTGGGGGGGGGGGGGTGGGGGGGGGGGGGGGGGTATTGGGGGGGGTGGGTTGGATGGTGGGGGGGGTGTGGGGTGGGGGTGTAGGAGTGTATGTTGGTAGGTGGTTGGATGTGTTGGTAGGGGGGGGGTGGGTGGTTTGGGGGGTTTATAGGGGGGGGGAGTGGGTTGTGGTGTTGGAGGGGTGGGTGGGGTGGGGGTGGGGGGGGGAGTGGGGGATGGGGTGGGTGTATGGGTGTGGATGTGTGTTTGAGGGGGGGGGGGATGGGGAGGGGGTGGTGGGGTTGGAGGGGTGTGTGGGGGGTGGTGTGTTATATAGTGGGGGGTGGGGGTGGGGTGGGGGGGTGGGAGGGGGGTGGGGGGGGGGTGGGGGTGGGGGTAGGGTGGGGGGTGGGGTGTTTGTTGTGTTTTGGTTGGAGGGATTATGTGTGGGGTTGGGTGGGGGGTGTGAGTGGGGGGGGGTTGGGGGGTGGTGATGTTGGGGGGAGGGGGGGAGGTAGTGGTTTGGTTTTTGTGTGGTTGTGTTGTTTGGGGTGTGGGTGGGTGTGAGGGTGGGTGTGGGTGTGTCTATTGGGTGGTATATGGTGGGTGGGTGGGAGTTTTGGGTGGGGGGATTTTTGGAGTTATATGTGGGTTGAATGGTGTGGGTTGGTTGGTAGAGGGGTGGTTTTAGGGGGTATTGTGGGGGAGTTTGGGATTATTTTGGGTTGTGGTGTAAGGGGTTGGAGTGGAGGGGTGTAGAGTTGTTGGTTTAGGATGGGGGGGGGGGGTGGTTTGTTGGTAGGGGGGGGGGGGGTATTTTTGTATGGAGATGAATGGGGGATTGGGGTATGGGGGGGGGGGTGGGTATGGGGGGTGGGTGGTGGGGGGGGGGGGGGGTGTGGAGGTTGGGGGGGGGGGGGGGGAGTTGAGGTGTTTTTGGGTGTAGGTGTTGGGGGGGGGTGTATTTGTTTTGATGGGGGTTGGAGGTGGAGTGGGTGGGAGTAATTGGAGTGGTGGTAAAGTGTGGGTGGGTGTAAGTGGGGGGGGGGGGGGGAAAGTTGTTAGTGAAGTTGAGGGTGTAGGATGGGGGGGTAGGGGGGGGGGGATAATGGGGGTTGATATGGGGGTGGTTAGTAGTGTTTAATGAAAGGGTGTGGGAGGGTGGTTTAGTATGTAATGATTTGTGGTGGTATTATGTTGGTGGAATGTGTGGTATTATTGGTTGGTGGGTGTGTGAATGGGGTGTGTTTATAGTATTGTAGAGAGATAGTATGATTTTGTAGAATTTGGAGGTATTGATGGATTATGGTGAGTGTAGTTAGTGTTGAGTTTTAATAATGGGGTTTGAGAGTTGGGTTATTATTATTTTTGAGGTGGGGTGATAGTATGTGGGAGGGGGGTGGGATGGGGGGGGTAAGGTTAATGGGGTGGGTTGGTGTTTTTGTGTCGGGGTGAGGGGGGAAGAAATTGTTGTGTGAGGTGGTGGTGATTTTATGGGGTGGGGGAGGGTTAGTGTAGGGAGGGGGGGTGTTGTGATGTGTGTGGTGGGATTTGGGGTGGTGGGGTGGTGGGGTGTTGGGTAGGGGGGGTTGTGGTTTTTGTTATGGAGTGGTGTATTGTGTGTTGGGGGGGGGGGGGGGTTGGTGGGGGAGGGTGGGTTGTGTGTTTTTGGATGGGGGGGGGGGTTGGGTTGTGTGTTGGGGGGGGGATGGGTGGTGGAGGTGGTGGGGGGGGGAGATTGGTGGTGGTAGCTTGGTGGGGGGGTGGGGTTGGGGTGGGGTTGGGGGGGGTTGGGTGGGGGTGGTTTTGCTGTGGGGGGGGGTTGGTTTTGGGGGTGTGTGGGTAGAGGGGGGGGGGGGGGGGGGTGATGGGTGGATGTGGTGGTGGGGGGGGTAGGGTTTGTGTGGGTGGGGGGGGGGGGTGGGGGGGGGGTTTTGTTGGGGGGGTGTTTAGGTGGTTTTTTGGGGGGGGTTTGGTGTATGTTTGTTGGGTGTTGGGGGTTAGAGGATGTGGTGTGTTTGGTAGGAGGAGGGGGTGGAGGAGGGGGTAGGTGGGGGTGGGGAGAAGGGGATAGTGTGGTGATTAGTGGATGTATGGATGGATGGGGGAAAGAGGGTATATGAGGATGAGGGGAGAGAATGTTGAATGTGGGGGTGAGAAAAATAGACCTGTAATTATTGGCTGGGAAAATTGTGGCAGGCCGCCTTGGTTCTTGCTTAATGAGTTACATTAGTGAACTCACCTTTTAGATGTAGTATCTGTTCTAGACTATTCTTTTATTGGTCAGTTTTTAATTTGTTGTTTGGTAGATGATAGTTTATATGTTTGTTATAGCTGTGTGTTATTGAGGCTGAGTCGTCTTGTCTGGGGTGCTATTCTTTATTTTGTGTGTGAGTCTGTTATGGATATGTTAATAGTATTAGGTGTTATGTCACAGTTTTGTTGTGGAGTACATGAAACATGATGATAGTTTGTAAAACTTTATGTTGAAGTGGTTGTTTTCAAACTATATACGTTTTCTGTGTGTGTATGCTAAGGATTGTGGAAACTGTGTGTTGAGGATTTGATGAGAGGAGTTTTCTATGTGGGTTTTTAACTGTTACTTATTTAAGTGAGTGGTGTTACAATAGTTTGAGTCAACTTGGATTGTTGTTGGTTATGAAGACTGCATACATTTTGGAGGAGAGGTTAGATTTCATGCATATGGTGGTGTTGTAGGAGATGTAGGGTTATTATTAATTGGGGGGTGTGGAGTGGTGTAGGATGTTTAGATGCATTAGATGATGGGTTGGAATAGATGGTTGTTTATGTTAATGGCGGGGTTCGGTACATTAATATTGGGTGAGTGTTATTGTTTGGGTAGGGTATGGCACAGTAGACATGATCGGAGTGTGTGATTTGGGGATGAGTACTGTGTTTTTAAATACAGTTGCATTTTGTGACATTTGGAGGTCGTATATTTAAGAAGTATTAAACAGTGGTTGTTGTGAGAGAGTCTGGAATATAAACTTTAGGGGAGTGCAGTAGTAAGTTTTAGTATATATACTGTGAAGGGGACGTGTTTAATGTTTTCTGTGTTTGTTGTATAGAGAAATTTATTGTGTGGGGAGTTATAGGTTTTTGTAATTTGTTGTATTTAGTGTTTATGTGTGTAGTAGGAGAGTGTTGAGGAATTATAGTGGGTGGTGTTTAGTGTGGTCTTGCGTTGTTTGGTTTTATTCTGATAGTTTGGTGATGTTGTGTTTAAACTTTTGTGGGTTTGAGATGTGTTGTGTGTTGTCTATTGATACTGTGAGATTGTAGTGGGGGGTGGTTTTTGTTGGATGTTTTGTGAGATTTGTGGGATGGTGGTTTAGGAGAGGAACAGATATTGGTGAGTTTGAGTGTGTATACTAGAAGATGGGGAGGAGATATTAAGATGTTAATTAGTGTATTTTGTAGTGTGATACGAGGGTTGAGGTAGTTGTGGACATAGTGATAGACGGAATGTCTTAGTTATAGTGAGTGGTGGGTAGAGTCTATTTGGTTGTGTGTATGTTGGTTTGGTGCGTGTGTGAGAGGTTTTTTGAGTTTGGTTGGTGCATAGTGGTATGTGCGTTATTTGAGTTGGTGATTGGGTGGTGGTTCTTGGGTGAGGGAGTCTGTAGTGTGTTTATGGATGTTATTGAGTGGTAGATAGAGGTACTTTTATTTGTTGTGTTGGGTGTTGAGTTGAATTCGTAGTGACTGGTCTTTATAGGTTTTATATTTTCAAATGAGTTCTTTCTTGTGTTTTGTTTTGTGTTGTGCCTTTTGTTTTGATTTAGAACACTATTACTGCATGTACTAGTGGTCTGCTTGTTAGCTTCTCTAAGATTTTGGATGCTGCCATATTTGCGTTTTGAGTTGTATGTAATATTTTGTGTAATAGTTTAGTCTATAATTGTTTTATGTAGAT